>OY757017.1:148227696-148297604 GCA_963580285.1 Lucinisca nassula
CCAATTTCGAGGGACTTCTACCCGACATTGAGATGAACTGACATCTCAAGCCCTGCCACCCAGTGAAATCAATAGGGTTTATATGCCTGGACGGTCCAACTCGCATCACCTTACCTCGGCAATTTGAAAATTATTCCTGTTCTAGGATAAGGAATATAATTTCTAAAGGACCGAAATATCGGTTTCCTTCTAAAATTGATTTCAGTAAATGTAGAGATGAAATCGCTGCTTCCGTGAATGAATTCGGTAATCGATGGTGTAAGCGAGAGTATGTTGAGCATAAAGCCCTTAAGGACTGGAAACTTAGCATTTTAAAACTAGTGAATAAACGCATTTCTTACTATTCTCAAAATACTAACTTATTACCTCCTAAGCCCAAGACGTCTTTACGTCATCTTAAACTAGGTATTCAAGAATTTCATAAGAAGTTTGTTTTGGCCCCTGCAGACAAGGCCGCTAACAACGTCGTCGTTGTGTGACGGCTCAACTATGTTAACACGTTTAAGCAGGAGCTTGGTGGTACTAAGGCCTATGAACTTCAGCCTTTAGCTGAAGAGAGAGCTATAGTAGATAAACATGTTTGTCTTTCAACCACCAAGTTTGCTGTGTGTGTTAACGAAGGCCAAGACAAGCTTCCTACGCTATACTGGTTACCAAAACTTCATAAAAGACCTTACAAAGCACGGTTTATTGCAAATTCTAGCTCTTGCACTACCACTGAACTTTCTAAATTATTAACTTCCTGTCTTACTGCTATTAAAAAGCATGTAATTAAATATTGTGATAAAGTCTTTGAAAGATCAGGAAGAAATCTGTTTTGGTCTATAAAAAATTCGAATGAGGTTTTAAATAAATTGAAATCCAGACATTTTCGTGCTTCTAGTCTGTCTACTTAGGATTTTTCCACTCTTTACACTACACTGCCTCATAATCTTATAAAAGAAAAGCTTAATGATTTAATTGAATGGGCTTTTCAAAGAGAAGATTCTCTCTATCTTGCATGTAATGTCAGAAATGCATTTTTCACTTCTAAAGAGCATAAGAATTATACACTTTGGTCATGTCAGAAAGTGTGTGATGCCCTCACCTTTCTACTTGACAATATTTATATTAGATTCGGTACTAAGTTATTTAGACAAATTGTGGGTATTCCGATGGGTACTAATTGCGCACCTCTTGTGGCTGATCTGATCTTGTATTGTTATGAAAGAGACTTCATTTTGTCGCTTTCCATTGATAACCAATCTGAAATTATTGAAGCTTTTAGCTCCACTTCTAGATATTTAGATGATTTATTAAATATTGATAATACCTATTTTGATGGTTTGATCAGTCAGATTTACCCCCCAGAACTTCAGTTAAATAAAGCAAATTCTTCTGATACCGAGGCCCCATTTTTGGATTTACATCTATCTATTGTAGATGGATTTGTTTCGTGCAAAATTTATGATAAACGCGATGACTTTGATTTTGAGATTGTATATTTTCCTTTTTTGGATGGTGATGTTCCTCGTGCGCCATCCTATGGCGTTTATATTTCGCAATTAATTCGATTTGCTAGAGTGTGTAGTCATGTAACTGACTTCAACACTCGTAATAAATTATTAACGGCTAAACTCCTTAATCAGGGTAATCAATACCATAAACTACGCAAAGCCTTTTCAAAATTTTATAGACGCCATTCTGATTTAATTTCAAAATTCAATATTGGACTTAAATCTCTTCTGCAACAAGGTCTATCGGAACCCGAATTTTATGGTGACTTAGTATATAAATTCAGAAAAATATATAACCGCAATGACTTCAGCACCCAATTTCGTAAAATCATTCTTCGATATAAAAAGATTGGGTACAGCATGGATATTATACGACATACTGCATGCATGGTAGTTAACCCAATCACGGTTGGCAACTTTGCTTCCCTATTTAATTGCACGCCGGTGGGTCAGGCCTCAGATTCTATGACGGCTCCAACGTAAAGGCTTATTGAGAATTAGAGAGATCTAATTCAAGGTAATGTTGGTTGGTGCCTGATGCTCTGTCTCTGGTCGGGCCCATCGGAGTCTAAATGTTGGTTTTCTTTTGCTCCAGCATTTCAGTGGTTTCTTGCTGTCGAGTCCTCACCGTTGTCTCACCTCTGTGGTTCTTTGTTTTTTTGTGTTCACGGAGATGTTGCACTGATGAGTTAGGAGGCCTTCATGCGGACTGAACAAATTATTTGTTTAAATCGCGACGGAAGTAAGGGCGAGGATTGTTGCCACGTAAAATCGATTTAAGCCCCCCAGTGAAAATCTTCCACTGACCGTTCCAAGGCGGCTCTTCTGTGGCGATTTATTTATGTTGTTGTTTGTTACTTACTGAGTGTATCACTTTTGTCTTTTTATTTTGGATGGCCATATGGCCATTTTGTGGGAAAGTAACTGTCCTTATGGCCTTCCTTTGTTTAGGTTTCCATTATGGTCTTGTCGCTTAATGTTTGTATTTCTTTCCCTTCGGTGTCTTTTATGGGTGGTGTAAGGTAATTGTATCAATTCCTGATCTTTGTTTTACTTCTACTTAGACCTTCTAAGCGGTTTACCAGTACCCAAGTGCGATTGGTTCAGCTCTGCGTGAAAGCACCATGCATCCTAATCTATTTCTCCTAGCCCCGGTGGGCGCAGGCGACCCATAAATCGCCTTCCAAGAATAAATTGCTGTCGTGGGCAACTTCGAATTCCGTTTATGGCGCATTTCTTCCCGATTACAATCGTTTTATATTGATAATGCTGGTCGCATTGGTTTGTTTGAACTGAGGTTTAACGTCCCAGTCAACACCTTATTTTGGAGACCTGGCTTCCTTTTTTGTGGGACTGTGAGGCGACTTGGAGATGAAATGACTTCTCTAGCCCTGTAGTTAAATAAAACAAAATGGCGCATATGCACCACTTTGCCTGCATCACGAAAACACGCCTGTGTTATAGTTACCTCCTTGAACCACTCTTTTAAACAATAAACCGGGGTTTACGGGGGTACACATTTTTTTTATTTCTGCTCAAAATCTATATATAGATTGTGGGTTCTCGTTAGAACCGCCTCGCCGAGGCGGTTCTAACGAGTGTCTACAATCAATGTTTTGAGCAGATATATACAAACAATATCCGAATTTTTATCGAAAATTTGCTCAAAATCATAGATTGTGGGTACTCGTTAGAACCGCCTCGCCGAGTCGGTTCTAACCAGTGTCCACAATCAATGTTTAGATTGTGGGTACCCGTTAGAACCGCCTCGCCGAGTCGGTTCTAACGCGTGTCAACAATCAATGTTTTGAGCAGATATATACAAACAATATCCGAATTTTTATCGAAAATTATGTCTCCCCCGAATTATTTTTTTTCGGAGAGCCTGTTGTTTTTCTCCCGGGCGTCTGTCTGTCCGTCTGTCACACTTTCGTGTCCGCTCCATTACTTGAAAACCGTTCGAGCTATCTTCACGAAACTTCATATAAATATTAATCAGCATTAGACGACGTGCAGTGCGCAAGAACTATAACTCTCGCATTTACACTTTTTGATTTATCTTCCTTGGAAGTTTGTCGGTATTTATATACATGTATGTATGGGCAAATCCTGACCGGTCAATAACTTTCTTATTTTCAGATGGATTTTAAAATTACTGGGCAGAAATATTAACAACCATGAGACATTTGTGGTGCGCATGAGGCAGGTCGGTACCTTAAAGGTCACTGTCATTTTCAGAGGTCAAAGGTCAAAAAGGGGCCTTTTTCGTGTTTGGTCAATAACTTTCTTATTTTGAGATGAATTTTGAAATCACTAGGCAGAAATGTTAACCAATACAAGACGATGTGTTGTGTGCATGACCCAGGTTGGTACCTTAAAGGTTAAGGTCATACTGAGAGGTCAAAGGTAAAAAAGGGGCCTTTTCTCGGGTTTGTCAATAACTTGCTTATTTTTAGATAGAATTTGAAGTTACTTGGCAATAATGTTAACAGTCATGAGACGATGTGGTGCATGCATTATTCAGTTTGCTACCTAAAATGTGAAGGTCATACATAGAGGTCAAAGGTTAAAAAGGGGCCTTTTTCGTGTTTGGCCAATAACTTTCTTATTTTTAGATGGATTTTGAAATTGCTTGGCAGACATGTTAACCACCATGAGATGATGTGTTGCACACATGACCCAGTTTGCTATCTGAAAGGTCAAGGTCATACATAGAGGTTAAAGGTAAAAAAGGGGGCCCTTTTTGCGTTCCGTCAATAACTTTCTTATTTTTAGATGGATTTTGAAATTTTTGCAGAAATGTTAACCACCATGAGACGATGTGTTGCGTGCATGACCCAAGTTGGTACCTTAAATGTCAAGGTCGTACTAAGAGGTCAAAGGACAAAAAGGGGCCTTTTTTAGTGTTCAGTCAATAACTTTCTTATTCCTTGATAGATTGTGAAATTACTCGGCAGAAATGTTAGCCATCATGAGACGATATGGTGCACACTAGACCCAGGTCGGTACCTCCAAGATCAAGGTCGTAATAAGAGGTCAGAGGTAAAAAAAAGTTTTTTTTTTTTTTTGTGTGTGTCCAGTCAATAACTTTTTTTTTATTTCTGGATGGACTTTATATGTAAAGTAACCATGCAGAAATGTTCACCGTCATTAGACTATGAGTCATGTGCAAGACCAAGGTCCATACCTCCAATGTCAAGGTCATACCAAGAGGTCAAAGGTAAAAAAAGGGACAGTCAATAACTTCCTTATTCTTTGATGGATTATGAAATTACTTGGCAGAAATGTTAACCATCATGAGACGATGTGTTGTACCTCAAAGGTCAAGGCCATACTTAGAGGTCAAAGGTAAAAAAGGTTTTTTTTGTGTACGGCCAATAACTTTTTTATTTTTCTATGAACATTTTTAAAGTTACTTTGCAGAAATGTTCATCTTCATTTGATGATGTTTTGCACACAAGCTAAATACCTCCAATGTCAAGGTTATACTAAGAGGTCAAAAAACGAGGGAGACATATGTGTTTTTGTAGAAAACCAAATTCTAGTTTTCATTTGTTAGTGGAAAATTTTTTCGAATATAATTATTTGAATAGGCGTTTTCCTGACGCTCACCGCATATTTCACTTCTGATCTTTGTTTTAGTGGCAAGTGACCTAGCGAAGTGGTTTGGCATGGCTTTATGTTGCATGAGTGAGTGGAGTGACATGGCATGGCTTTTTGTTGCATAATCTTTGTCAATTCATGTCATGTCACGTCACGCAACGGAAGGCCACACCCCGTTTGTGTGTTTGTTTCTTTGTTCGTATGATTCGATGATAAACGCCCCCGTCAACACTGTAAAGATCATTTTGGAGACGTTGGTTCCAATTTGGTGGGACTTTATCCGACATTGAGATGAAATGACACCTCAAGCCCTGTCACTCAATAAAACCAATAGGGTTTATAATCTCGGACGGCCAGACTCGCGCCGCTTTGCCTGAGCAGGCTTAGATCCTGTAAGCGGTTTACCAGTACTCGTGTGCGGTGGGTTTCAGCTCTGCGTGGAAGCATCATGCAGCCCAACGATATCTTCTCGCCGATGGGCGGGGACATCACACCGCGTTATCTTTTTTATTTACATTGTGTTATGTTATGCTGTGTTTCGTTGCCAGGCCAGGTCCAGCCAGGTAAGTTCATGTAATGACAGGTGTCTTAAAATTCTATTCCACTGTTTTGAAATATTTGCATACGCTTCTATTAGTGTTCTGCGCGACCAGCGTTAGTTGTGTAAAGCAATGAGTTTATGACACGGAGCTTACATGTTTCTCTGTAGTTTCTGTAAAGCTGCTAATGGCGCAGATCTTGTGATAAGCTTCTTACATATATCTCAATGAAATACAACTCTTCATGCCAAGGTACCAAATATA
Organism: Lucinisca nassula; assembly: GCA_963580285.1. Taxonomy (NCBI): domain Eukaryota; kingdom Metazoa; phylum Mollusca; class Bivalvia; order Lucinida; family Lucinidae; genus Lucinisca; species Lucinisca nassula. Next base: position 148,233,599 of record OY757017.1, read on the forward strand.
GATTCTAGATTAGCTCTCTTCCAATAGTCTTTGCGTACAGTTTGTCATTAGAAAGAAAGACAGAAAGAAAGAGAGAAGGAAGAAAGAAAGAAAGAAAGAAGAAAGAAAGAAAGAAAGAAAGAAAGAAAGAAAGAAAAGACAGAAAGAAAGAAAAACATTCCTTACATCCATGACCTGTTATAAACACCTCGGAGGCTACTTGTACAGCAGGTTTAGACTGTTTCACCTCACCGCTAGGTGCCGGCACCGGTGGGGACAGAACCACTGTCCGGGTTATCTTCTTTTTCTTACTTGAAGCAGACTGAAAATACATTACGAAAACCCGCCTATACAAATGTATTGTAAACTTTAACTCCAAAAACATGAAAATTTTGCAGTAAAAAAATGTGATATTTTTCTTATTTCTGCTCAAAATATAGATTGTGGGTACTCGTTAGAACCGCCGCGATGACTCTCTATATCTATATTTTAGAGCGGAATAATAAAAATAAGGTTTAACCCAGTAAACCCCAGTTTTACTATATAAAAGTGGGGTTCAAGTGAGGTCAAAATTATATAGGCGTGTTTTCGTGATGATATATATGAAAAATATAAATCTAGCGAAGCCAGAGTATGTATACGAACGACAGACCCGACGTAAGCATCAACTGATCATGATTTCCGGTTTAAAGGTGTCAGAATTTATTTGGCCAAAGTTTTCCAAAAATGAACATGATTTAAGCAAACAGTGTAGGCCCTGTCCCGAGGCCGCGTTGATATCTCTAATAGCTTATTTTTGGTGAGACGCAAGCCATGTAACAACGCTTAGTGTTCACTCGACGCTTAGTGTTCACCATGGACACTAAGCGTTGAAGGCGAACACTAAGCGTTGCCACTGCAACGCTTAGTGTTCACAATGGACGCTAAGCGTTGCAGTAGCAACGCTTAGTGTTCACCATCAACGCTTAGTGTTCACCATGGACACTTAGCATCGCGACTGTCGATACTGTGTGCGATCCCAACGCTTTTTCTTCACCATGGCATTAGCTTGCCAAATACAATGAAGTACAATGAGAGCTATTGTTGTCACATCGGTCGTCCGCTTTTGCATTTACGATTTCAACAGTCACGCACCACAGAGTACTCATATTTTGGACCTAAGTACCTGGGAGAGTCTTCTTATCTTCCAAGAGAACAGTCCCATGGGTGCATGCCCCGGTGTGGGGCTAGGGGTCATAATCTAGATCATCTCTGTAAAACTGTGTTTAAGTTTTTGAAATGCTTATATCTCAACAATCAATCATCACAAAGCATTCATATTCACAACTTTGATACCGACCCCGATAGCTCAGTTGGTAGAGTGTCCGCTCCGGGGAACGGGAGGTCACGGGTTCGATCCCGGGCCGCGACATACCAAAATCGTTAAGAATGGTACTAGCTGCTCCTCGCTTGGCACTCAGATTTACGGGGTAGAGCTAGGACTGGTCGACCCAGTGTCAGGATAATGTGACTGGGTGTGGTATCATGTAATGTGTCTGGGACATGATACTTCAGTGAAGCAACACTATAAAAGTGAGCATTGAACCTCCTGTCGCAACCAGACACCGTCGTGATATGACTGAAAAATTGTTGAAAGCGACGTTAAACCCGAATTCACACACATCCACACACACATACAACTTTGATACCCGGGGTGTCTTCTGAGAATACCTGTGAGTGTCTTCTGAGATTCCAAAGGAACACACCCCTGGTTTAATGCCTTGGGTGGGGTTAGGGGGTCAAAATCTAGGACACCTTAGAAATTTGTTAAATACATTTCCATTGTGCTAACAAAGTACAAACTCAATTGATAATACAACAGCCAACTATGCGACATTGGTTCAAGTGTGAAAGGGTGAAAATAATGGTGACCTACATTTTACGGTCCAGTGATTTTGCCTTATATCTTCAATACTATTTGATTGAGACGTGTCATACCTTGGATTATTTGTTTCATAGGACCCCATGATTGATCTCAAATATATCTAGGTCAGTGTGACATATATTTTATGGTTCAGTGATCTTGAATACTACTTGACAGAGAAACATCATACCTGGATCATTAGATCCATGTGACACAATGATTGGCCTCCAAATAAATCTAGGTCAGTGTGACCTATATTTCATGGTTCAGTGATTTTGCTTTATATCTTGAATACTAATTGGTGGAGAGATGTCATACCCAGATAATAAGTTCCATCTGACCCAATGATTGACCTCTAAATATATATAGGTCAATGTGACCTATATTTAATGGTTCAGTGACTTTACTTTATTTCTAGAATACTATTGGATGGGAAAAATCATATCTGAGTTATTAGTTCCATGTAACCCGATAATTGACCTCAAAATATATCTAGGTCAGTGTGACATATATTTCATGGTTCACTGATTTTGCCTTATATCTTGAATACTAATTGGTGGAGATATGTCATACCCAGATAATAAAATCCATTGATTGACCTCAAAATATATCTAGGTCACTGTGACATATATTTCATGGTCACGTAATTTTGCCTTATATCTTGAATCATGACTATTTGATAGTAAAACATCATACCTGGATTATTAGTTCCATATGACCTAATGATTGACCTAAAAATATATTTAGGGCAGTGTTACCTATATTTCATGGTTAAGGGATTTGTCATTTATCATGAATACTATTTGATGGAGAAATGTCATACCCGCATTATTAGTTCCATGTTAGACACTAAGCGTATGAACATTACACTGCAACGCTTAATGTTCTTTTGGAAATTAAGCGTCGCGACTTTCGATACAATGTGCGATCCCACCCGGACACAAAAACAACGTTTTTTGACATTTGACCTCCAATTATGACATCGACCATGAAGGTACAGACCTGGGTCTTGGTCAATTAATTATAACATGTTTATAGTTAGTGTACACATTACGATTAGTGAAACGCAGTGTCCATAGTGAACGCTAAACGTCTCAACATTTAGTGTTCATCTGACTGTCAATGCACTGTGCGACCCCACTCGGACACGAAAAAAAAACCCTTTTGACATCAGACCTCCAAGTATGACATCGTAATTGGAGGTACAGACCTTGGTGTTGTACAATTATTTATAACGTGTTGACATTTAGTGTGCACATTACGCAAAGTGCCCATGTTGCAACGCTTAGTGTTCATGTTGGACACTAAGCGTTGCAGTGTCCACATAACTCTTAGTGTCCATATGAACATGCAACGCTTAATGTTCTTTTGGACTAAAAGCATCGCGATAATACAATGTGCGATCCCACTCGGACAATAAAATATAGGTCATAGTGACCTACATTTATTTTGGCGACAAATATCAGGTCATACTGACTCATAGTACCTAGTTATGATGTTCATATACCAAAACGTCTTCGCGTTATATGGCAAAATCACTGGACCATGAATTATAGTTCAAAGTGACCTACATTTATTTTGCAGACAAATATCGTGTCTTACTGACTCATAATACCAAGTAAGGGTTTTCATATAGCAAAACGTCTTCGTGTTATAAGGCAAAATTACTGAACCATGAAATATAGTTCATAGTGACCGACATTTATTTTGAAGAATAATATCGGGTCATGCTGACTCATAGTACCAAGTTATGATGTTCCTATACCAACAGCTCTTCGTGTTATAAGTCAAAATCACTGGACCGTGAAATACAGGTCATAGTGACCTACATTTATTTTGCAGACAAATATCGTTTCATACTGACTCATAACACCAAGTTATGATGTTCATATACCAAAAAGTCTTCGCGTTAAAAGGCAAAATCACTGGACCATGAAATATAGGTCATAGTGACCTACATTTATTTTGAAGACAAATATCGGGCCATATTGACTCATAATACCAAGTTATGATGTTCATATACCATAAGGTCTTCGTGTTATAAGGCAAAATCACTGGACCATGAAATATAGGTCATGATGACATTCATTTCTCTTGTCAAATGTCGGGTCGTACTGTCTCTTAATACTGAAGTTTGATGTTCATACATCAAGAAGTATTCGTGTTATAAGGCAAAATTACTTTTTTCATACCAGAAAATGAACACAAGCGGTTGATACTGCATTCCGATCTACATGATCGACGCTTAGTGTTCATTTGGCAAAATGAACACTAAGCGTTGATAGTGGCAACGCTTAATGTTCACAATCAACGCTTAGTGTCCATGGTGAACACTAAGCGTCGAGTGAACACTAGGCGGCGCTACAAAGCCATATGCAGGTGAATATACAGATTGGCAAACACAATAACAAAAACTTAACATTGCGATAACAATGACATCAACTCCAAAAACTTTATTTTTAATAACTAAATGCTATATTGTTCTAATTAATACTCGAAACATAGGTTGTGGAGGCTTGTTACACCACGTGAAAACGCCGTGAAGTAAACACCCCCGTTAACCCCACCTTATAGAGAGAAAACTGGGGTTTACGGGGGTACATTTTACTTCATATATTTTTGCTCCAAGACATGGGTTGTATGTACTCGTTAGAACCGCCTCAATGACACGTAAAGCTTTTTTACTTTTAAAACATTGGCCTACAAGGGCGTTCATTACTCGGAATTGTTTACGTGATGCATTGCTTCAGAACTTTCATTACGAGAACACGCCTATACAAATACATTGTAAATTTTACCGCCGGACAATTTTAAGATGAACAAGATGTGTTTGTGAAACACGAACATGTCCCCGGCATGGTCATTTCTTTTCAGAGTTGGTCACAGTTCAAAGTCAATGTCACAGGTCAAGATTTTGGATTTGAGTGGGAAGCCCTTGGCACAAGGAACTTACATGCCAAATATGAAGGCTCTATCTTAAACGGGTCGAAAGTTAAGAACAATAATATTTTTTTCTTTAAAGTAGGTCAAGGTCACAGGTCAAAACATTTTGCATGAATGTAAAGCTCTTGTCACAAGGAACCTACATGCCAAATATGAAGGCTCTATCTTAAACAATTCAAAAATTATGATCAATTGTATTGTTCTTTTAAGTAGGTCAAGGTCATGGTCAAAAACATTTGCATGAATGTAAGGCTCTTAACACAAGGAACCTACATGCCAAATATGAATGCTCTATCCCAAACGGTTCGAAAGTTATGACCATGTGGGTCAAAGGTCAAGGTCACAGGTCAAATATTTTTATGTGAATGTTAAACTCTTGTCACAAGGAACCTACATGCAAAATTAAGGCTGTATCACAAATGATTCAAAAGTTATGACCAAAATGTTATTTTTTATTTTAAGTAGGTCAATGTCACAGGTCAAAATTTTTTGCATGAATGTAAAGCTTTTGTCACAAGGAACATACGCGCCAAATATGAAGGCTGTATCTCAAGCGGTTCAAAAGTTATGCCCAATGTTTGTTTTTTTTTCTTTTAAGTAGGTCAAAGGTCAAGGCCACAGGTTAATTTTTTGCATGAATGTGAAGCGCTTGTCACAAGGAACGTTCATGCTAAATGTGAATACTCTATCTCCAACGGTTCAAAAGTTATGACCAACGTTAAAGTTGTCCACGTACAAACCACAAAACCAACAAACAAACAAACAAAAAACAAACAAACAAACCAACAAACAAACAAACAGACAGGGCAATAACAATATGTCCCCGATATCGCTACCGGGGACATAAGAATTGTGATAGTTTTCTTATTTTTGCTCAAAATATAGACTTTGGGTACTCGTTAGAATCGCCTCATCGAGGCGGTTCTAACGAGTACCCACAATCTATAGTTTAGAGCAGAAATGAGAAAATTAAGGTTTACCTCTGTAAACCCCTGTTTTCCTATATAGAAGTGGTATTCAAGGAGGTCAGAATTGTATAGGTGTGTTTTCGTAATCGTTCTCGGAACGTTTGTTTGTTTGTTTTTGTTTGATTTGAGGCTTAACTTCCCCGTCAATACTGTATACTTTTACCCGACATTGAGATGAAATGACATCTCGAGCCCTGTCGCCCAATGAAACCAACAGGGTTTATAAGCATGGACGGACCGACTCGCACCGCTTTGCCTGGGCAGGTTTAGATCCTCTAAGCAGTTTACCAGTCGGAAAGGACATGCACGACGGTACATTGCGTTAATACGAATAGTTTTAAAATGCTTACCCCCATGGTGTGCAGCAAATTCCTTCATTCTTTCCCTCAACCTAGTGTAGGACCATAGGGTAAGAGCAAATTGCAAATTTAAGCCAAATCACAATAAAACCAACCACCGACATGTATGAATATCTACATCTCAAATCGGCATGCAGAAGGGCAAAGGTCAAAATAGTCACTCAACGATTAATCAATGTTCACACAACGTTAAAACGTTGTTGCAACGTTGATTCACCGTTTTATTCCTGCTTGGACACATACGCCATTCCTGCTACATTCCATTTTTTCTAAATTTGCAAGGGCCCGTTTTCTCATTCTCAACGGGCCAACCGTAAAATATATATAATGAGTATCAATTTCAAGTCGGTTTATTTTCATTTACTGTTAACTGTCTTTGTTTTTGGAAGTAATTCATACTATCAGATAGCCACAAACAATACATTATAATATACATGATACAGGACAGGAAGCATGAAGAACAGGACTCGACCAGGACTCAAACCCAGCACAACTAACATCCCGTTCGAACACTGCAGTGCAACTCGGTCAACCCGTTACATTTTCCGCTGTGTTATGAGATTTGTCCCGAATCTCCAAGCCCTGCATACAGTGCTAGGCCATCAAGAGAAAAAGTCCGTGAAATGAACACCACTCTTAACCCCACTTTATATATACAGACAACATTGGTACACGGGACATATTTGTTTTCTTATTTCTGCTGCATTGAGGCGGTTCTAACGAGCACACAACCTATGATTGCAGTATTAATAAGAAAAACATTTATCATATGACGTCGCGTCTGAGAGTGTAATAACGTCATGTATTATTTTCGATAATCCACTAGTGGATTATATACGCAAATTAGCTAGATACGTCCCGTAACGTTACATGTACGACGTCCTTAACGTCGTCGCGTTTACTAATGGCGGAATATTGACATTTTTGTAAACAATCGTGAATAAATTGCGTTTTAAATGTCATATGATAAATAGAATCTTGCATTCGTGCTCGTTGAGGAAAAGGGATAAAATGCTCAGCAAAGCGTCGCATTTTATCCCTTTTCCTCAACTCGTTTAATAAATTCAATAATACATGAACACCCATGTAAGATCCTCTATGAAGAATTTCCATCGGTAAAGTACATGTAGTCATTTTGGAGATGGGTAAAAAAGCACGGGTGTGTTATCGTAATGCTCTTTCATCCACTCAGCCGCGGTGCTGGAACCTCATACTGGCCACCAAAATGCCACAGAGCAGGAAAAAGAACAAGGCTGGCCCGGAACTCGTACCCAGGGCCTCTCGCATACCGTGCGAACAGTCTGCCGACTGAGCTTTGCGTAACTTGGTCGACGTGTTGCATACACAACGTGTGAAGAAGCAGCAGAACTACATCGACATGAAAACAAGTCCGTGTAATGAACAACCATCTGAACCCCACTTTATATAGAGAAAACTGGGGTTAACAGGGGTACAAAGTAAATTTCTTATTTCTGCTCCAAAACATAGATTGTGGGTACTCGGTTCTGTCGAGCACCCACAATCCATGTTTGGAATATAAATACATGTAAGAAAAGTATCGCAAATGTTCATGAGAAAGGTAACCATTTTAGAGCTACGAGAGAATGCACTATGTCACCTGAGATTTAGCCGTGTGTGTACCAAACGCTGCACTTCTATAGTTTTATTTCATGAAGATGATGTAAGTGCCATGAGGTGGCAATAGAACTCCCTGTTTGTCATCATAGTTCAGTTTATTTGTAACGCTCTGCATGCTGGTTTTTTTTTTTCAGTAGACATCATTTTGAAATATGTTCTTCTTTTTCTTAGAAAACGTGATTCGACATTTCATGCCAATTGTCTCCTGTCATAAGATGTCAAATCCGTCTTTAGGCGAAAACTAAGAAAAATATCCCCATTTTGTCATCTGCTCAATAAGCCTAGTGGGTGGTAAAGGTCAATTTATTTTGGGTCTTTTCCATGATTTCATAGAAGGGCTGAATAAGGCACAGTAGACATATATGTCGTAAGGATTCATTGCATCCTTCAACTCCACCCACAAACATATTCGGATTTAAAATTAACGAAACCGAATATAGTAGCCTCCGTTGTATACTGGTTATGCAATTCGCCTTGTAAACCAGGGTCACAGGATCGATCCCGGGCTTCTCAAGACTTTTTTCCCATTTCTCATTTATACTACAAACATAGATTGTGGGGGCTCGCTAGAACCGCCTAATTGATGCGGTTCTAACGAGTACCCACAACCTATGTCTTGGAGAAGAAATAAGAAAAATAATTACACCCGTTCGATTTCAGTTCTTTTCCAAAAACGAAAAATGAATGCACTCTAATTTCATTCCAGGACATTGGATTTTGTTAGAGGGTGTTTGAGTTTTACGCCTCACCAACAGCTAAGGTCATACTGAGACGTGATCGTGGTTTAAAGACTCATCCGTTTTGTAATGTTGTGCGAACTCATTAGAACCCCACAATCTATGTTTTGGAACAAGAATAAGAAAAAATAATGATTACCCTGTGTACCGCAGCATAGATATTCATACAGACGTGTTTTCGTGATGTCCTGAAGTGAAATAACGAGGCGATCCTAATGAGTACACACGAGATAATAATAATAAAAATATAAGGTACACCTATGTTGCTTCCTGGCATGGCTATAATATTAACCCCCAATGGCTGGAACTACCCCTGTCTCGAACTTCGACCAATGAAATTCGACTATCTCAGGATGACAGCCGGACATAGAAAAAGACAATCGTTATCATCACGGAAACAAGTTCGTGAAATGAACACCCCCGTGAATGCCAATTCATATGGAGAAAACTGGGGTTTTCGGGGGTTAACGATATTTCCATATTTCTGCTCGAAGACATAGGTTGTTGTTACTCGTTAGAACCGCCTCAGTGAGACGATTCTAACCAGCACCTACAGCCGTTCAATAAGTATAAATAAAAATATTTCAGATTTTTTTATCAAATTTGGTACTATAAATTTTCGTTTTACAGGAAGGTAGATGCAGGACTGTTGTGGTATAGCAACAATGGTTAATCAACAAACTGCAGTAGCCGATGGTAAATGTCTTTATCTCAAGCTAAGAAGATGTCCTATATATTCAGAGTGAGACATGCAATCTACTAACCTCCTCATTTCTAAACGATATTGTACAAAAGTACATCTTTTATGGAGAAACAAAAATAAGAAAAAGCGGTAACACTTATTGTACGAGTCTACATTATAATACACTTAATTTTCAGATAACATTTTCCCAGGTGTTGATACACAAAATATAAGCATAAGACTATTAAATGCATCGTTATTAAACATGTTTGATAGAATCAATCGCCTCTGAAGACAATATCTTAAGTGTGAAGAAGCTTTGAATTAAGTCTTATCGGTAGCAGATCAAACAGCTGTTCTTGTAAATTGCAGTTTAAACAAACACGTGCATTATCCAGGTGAATCATACACTAAATTAATAATATATTTAACTATATACACATGTACCTTGACAACAAAGGAGCCCGGCAAGGAATCAGCTTTTACAATATTTGGGTCGACTGTTTATGAATCGACCTAACTTGTAAACAGCCTTGTGAGCCTTTGTCGTTTTATTGCGTGATTGTCACTGGCCAATTAGAGCAAATTGAAGGTCGTGTATACTGTCTAAGCCATACAATGCATAGGACCCCGTTGTGGGAACCTTGGAAATACAGTTTATGCCCAAGATGCTTGGTCAGGACACTTTCCAACGTTATTCATTTATTTATTTATTTATTTTTATTTATTTATTTATTTATTTATTTATTTATTTATTTTTTGCTTTATGCTATAATTGGAGCACTTACCATCATCATCATAAAATATGTTTAGAAACTTCTAGACAAGATTTATAAAACGTCATTTTTACTATCAAGGCTCAAATTAGCAAAGATGTCAATCTTTTTGAAAACGAAAGTAGAGAGAAAGAATGAAGCATGCGCAAAACAAACGAACGCAACTACAACTTACCTACCCACTTCGATCAAATAAACATTTGCCTTCAAAATGCAGTTTAGGCTTAATACAACTGAGAAATCTACTCAAATCCTCTCATTTTAGTTAAATGAGCATCTCGTGTTCGTCAATCTGGGTTGAAAGCGTTTCTCCCGGTTGCAAGGCGGAGACAGAGGTATCGTTCTTTGGCATGTCCTTTCCACTGAACGCCCTTTACCTCAATGCGCAATTTGAATTAATTCCCTTCAGCACCCAGACATAGTATGCAATTTGAATTAATTCCCTTATGCTCTTCTGGAGTTGTGCCCCGGATATGAAAATTTAATGAAGGTAAATAATTTAATAGAATGCTAGGTAGAGTAACAATACCCTTGATGATTCATGAAGTTTCTACAATATCTTTTAACCAGTTTTGAGTTGTACTCCGGAGTTAACGTGCCGGATGGACACATTGACGGACACCATTGCCATTTTTCTGCTCACGTTTGGCGAGGTGGGAGTTGGATGGAGAAGTTGAGACATAGAAATGTGTAGTAATATATGTGTTACCCTACAAGCATGTGTTTTACTATATAATGAGTAAATCTTCTTTAATCAGAAACAATGACTCAGATCAGTAAGAGCAGACGCCCTACTGCTGCCGGTCTTCGATTCAAGTATTTCGATTAAAGAAAAGAGAATAATTTATAACCAGTCTTGCCTTCTCTGTAGCCTGTTTGTGTATACTTTAGAAGCTACGTGCTTTGTAAGAAAATCAAAGGGCTGAATAGCTCTGAAAATGACAAATTCTTTCACAAGTGACTGTGAAAGGCCATTTTTTTCATACAGAAGTATGATTATTGTATTTTCTGCAAATTGCCACTTGGAGGGATTGAACACCGTGTTCCATATGGCTTTTCACACAGACAGGCTGTCGAGAGCCTTTTAAACCCAACTGTTAGGTATACGGCTGTTTCGTCAATTACATGTAAACGTACTTTGGAAGTGATGAGATCTGGCAGGTTATTTATGCAGATGAGGAACAGAACCTGTCCCAAAATAGTGCCCTGGGGCACTGCTGGTGTAATTGGAACAGTCTGACTTCTAACCTTCTGAAACAACTGCGTCCGGTCGCCATGACATACCCTGATTTACATTCGATCTAATACTGATGGAACTGGAGTTTGGAGTTTATCAAAGGCATCGGGGAAGGTATATCTTTCTATCTATCTATCTATCTATCTATCTATCTATCTATCTATCTATCTATCTATCTATCTATCTATCTATCTATCTATCTATCTATCTATCTATCTATCTATCTATCTATATCGCACATGTTGATTTGAGGGTGCATGTACCCAGGTCCCTTTTTAAGGGTACAATTATTTCGACGCAATTAAATGCGTTTACGAGGGCTGTTCAAATATGAATGCAACTAAGCACATAAAAATGATTCCGTGATAGATTTGGATGAAAAATTTATTTTGTCCCCTCAAAGTTTTCCCCTTTAACAGATATACAAACTTTCAGTCTTCTGATCCAATCATTGAATGCATTTTGGTAGTCTTTTCGAGGTATGCTATGAAGGCACTTGAATATTGCAGAACCGAGGTGTTTGCGCTGTACAAATTTTCGACCAGAAAGGTTGTTTTTTTTTTCAGCCGCGGGAACAAAAAAAGTCACACGGGGTAAGTCAGGGGAATACGGGGGTGAGGGAGTTGAACAACCTTTTCCTGCTTCAGATAGTCTGTCACAATGAACTCCTTGTGCGATGACGCATTGCCATGTAGCGATCTGACATTGGCCAAACCAGCTGCGGGTCTTCGTTCTATGAAATATTTCTTAAATTTTCGAAGAACTTTATTCTTGTAAAACTTCGCATTTACAGATTTGCCTTTAGGCACAGCAACCTGAATAGCAGGGCCCTGATTTGAAAAGAATATGGCATACATTACCTTCTTGACGCTCATGGTCCGTTTTGCAATGCATGGTCTTTTGCAATACTTTGTTGCCTATATTTTGTTCTGAATCTTTCGTTTTGGCTCAAAAAAGTGAACCCACGTCTCGTCATCTGTGACGACATTAGCGAAAGACCGTGCATTGTAATTTGGAAACTTTTTAAGCAACTTCTTGGCGCACTGAACGCGTGTCTTTTTCTGCTCATCTGTCAACAGATGGGGAATCCATCTGGCACAGATCTTTCTCATTTTCAAATCCCGTTTCAGAATTGTATGAGCTGCTCCTAATGAGATGCCAACCATACTAGCTATTTGCCTAGTGGTGTATCGTGCATCGGTAGCAGCTATTTCTTTCACTCTAGCAACCATCTTGGCAGATGTTGCTCTTTTCGGCCGACGATCATGTGGTGCATCTTTTGTTGAGCCTAGCCCAAAGCTGAATTTCTTACACCAACGAAAAACTGTCGGAAAAGACATTTCATTATGCCCATACACCTAACATATTTCATCAAAAATGTCTTTGCACCGTATACCAAGAATACAACGATTATTAATATAGGACCGTATTTCAACGGCGTACTCTGACCTTCTTCCAACCATGTTTTGTATTAGTATACAAGTATAAAGTGTTTAGTAGACAGTGTTTATCGAACGATATACATGGCTAAAGTGGACGGATTTTAACAGGTTTGGTATCAATGTATAGATACAATATTTTTCTACGCTGTGATATTTATTTCCAGGTGATTTTCGCATTTGTGCATGAGAAAACGTTCTACTTGCATTCATATTTGAACAGTCTTCGTAATAGTACTGGGAAGACTGTGTGTGGTCAGTTTCAGGTGCTCTAGTTCGATATGTTAAATAAAAGGAAAATTGTGCTGCCATTGATAAACAATATCTGCAGAAACTATCAGACCGCAGGATTTGCGAGTTCCTTTTTAAAGGGACGTTAGATACAACGAAACCTTATTGTGAAAGCTAATTCTTGTTGCCCAAACACACATAATGATATATTGAATATTCATTAGGCTAGTAACATATAAAAACACTCACAAGGCTATTTACAGAAAAAATATAAATTAGCAAAAACTTGCTCACGCTGTACGGAGCAATTTGTACGTGAAACATTTTCCTGTACGTTTTGTGCATGTAGACGCCAACCATTCTGTACGCTCATGACTTATTCTCTACGTGAGTTACGTACTGCAGTACAATATTGCTGAGGTGTTTTATCTTGGACTAGTTGTCCTTTAACTGGGGTATTGATATGCGATATATTAATACACATACATATAATGTTTTTACATGGCTCAGCTATTTTCGCAATATATGTAATTGCAACATTTTTCAATAAATAAAATTTTATTTTGCTTGTTCTAGGTTGCATAAAACATAATTAGCATATTACAAAAACTTTAATATATGTCGCTCTTCTTTGGTGCGGATGAATATAGCAGTGACAGTCAGTTACCACAGACGTTTCTGGTAGCATAGATTGACAGGTAGAATCTGTCCTTAAAAACGACACACATTCATGCGCTCAAATATCATTTGGCTTAATGAACTCAGAGTTATCAAGTTTATATTCGTTAGTGAAAATACTCTTAGGTGGAAAAACGTTGATTCTTCTATTCGAATTTTTGTATTCGCATAGCTATCTATCTATCTATCTTCTTAAACTGAGTCGGTCATATTTGGCCATTACCTCAGTTGGGTGGGTGGCTAAATTTAGAATTTAGCACCAAAAAAAATCATCTCTGGATGAGTCCTTAAATCTATTTACAATTCAAGCACAGAGGTATCCTAAAACGCATACCTCTGAGTCTCAACCTTATACTGTGCGGGCTTTGAACTCCTCTGCAGTCCTGGCATTCACCGCAGAAGATGGAAGACTATTCCAGTGAGGAATAGTTCTAGGGAAGAAAGAGTTTTTCGGGGCATCACTATAGGACTGGTACCTACGATACTGTGAGTTATTTGCTCTTGATGCCCTTGTCCGGGTTGACACTGTTGCAGGGGTCAAATACCTATCCTTGTTAATTGATACTGTACCAGAATGTATCTTGTAGAAGAAGGTTAAGGAGGACTTCTCACGACGGGTCTCCAGGGATGGCCACTCTAGTTCATCAAGCATGTCACCGACGCTACTTCTATTTCGCCATCGTCTGCAGGTCCATCGAGCAGCTGTCCTCTGCACCTTCTCCACCTGCTGAATCTGAGTTTTAACATATGGATGCCAAATGGGTGATGCCTATTCAAGCTGAGGACGAACCAATGTTTTATATGCAACATCCTTTGTCTGCCGAGGTGCAAAAGCCAAATTACGTCTAAGAAATCCTAAGGTCCAAGTTGCTTTGGATGTTATTTCAGAGATATGTTGACACCAATCGAGATCGTCAGTGATGGTGATACCAAGATATTTAGCGGAATGAACTGTTCGTAAAATGATACAGAACGAGATCACTGATTTCTTGTTTTTATTTGATATATGGTTAGGTGTTATTCTACATATACATGACTTTCGAAATCAGTTCGCAGCCTCTGCGTTGTAACCGGTTACGAAGCTGGTTGCGTTGGGTCGAAACATCATGATTTTACATTTTCACAAGAGATGTGACGAAACTGGCATAGATACTTTTTCATTTTGATTGTATTATCGTTATTCACTTTTTATCGATCAGAGCACCAGCCAAAACTTGAAGTTAACCACATTCAAATACAGGAGAATCTGTGTTGACTCTCAACTTTATTTTGAGGTCTACTCAAACGTCCTCTTGCTACTGACGAAGCCACTTATAAATATGATGGTCCTTAAGGTAGATGTTAGTATTGGGCATCGCTATACCGCAGTTAGTTAAACATAAAATATGTTTCTTATCCGCTGTAATGTTCTGTCATCCGCCATTTTCGTAGAGTCCTGTGTGTCCAAAGTACGAAGTCTCTGCGACTGCTACGCAGCCTGTATGTATGTATTGACCTGTGTGTGTATTTCCGTCAGTACATCCGTCCGTCCATCATTCTGTCCCTCCGAATGTCCGTCCGTTACACTTGCATACGGTCAAGAATGAATAGAGGCAGACTGTCTGTCTGATTTTAGGTTTAACGTCCCCGCCAACACTGTGCATGTCATTCTTGGGACGTTGCTCAGTCCAGTTTTGTGGGCCTTTTACCCGACATTGAGATGGACTGACATCTACTACCCTGTCGTCCAATGAAACCAATAGAGTTTAAAAACATGGACGGTCCTACTAGCACCGCTTTGCCTGGGCAGGCTTACTAAGCGGTTTACCAGTACTCGTGTGTGGTCGGTTTCAGCTCTGCTTGGACATCTATTTCTTCAAGCCCCGATGGGCGGGGGCCTGACTACCACTTAATGCATGCAGTGGAACTTCAGTGGTCCGAAGTCATTCTTGAGTCCCTAAAATCCTTCTCATACCATTTTTGGGCAAATTTGTGGTTGTTTTCTCTTATATTCTTGTTGTGTTTGTTCAATACTTTAACGGCCCAGTCAACACTATTTGGGTAATGTCGAGCCGGTCAGTTTGTTTGTGTTGTTTGTATTGGAAGTTAACCGTCGTGTCAACACTATTTAGGCCATTATTGAGCCTGTCAGTTTACCTAACCACTCTTTTCTGTGACAGGCTCATACCAGTTCAGTGCATATTTTTCGCCAGAGTGTTACAACTGGCTGTCTTGAATTCGTGGGCGGTAGAGAAGAAGCGTAGTATAACAGGTTGCTTGAACAGTTCCCATGAACGAATGTTGCCGACCTGGCTTGGCCACCAATCAGACGTACATCGGACTGAGCTACCGAGGCCGCTTTATTTTACCTTTAGCCCTTATCCTGCTGATCATGACAACCCCTACCTTAGCAAACAGAGTAGATCCAGAGCAGATGGTTTCTGAAGAATCTATCTGATCAGGATCTACACTGTTTGCAGATTATGAATTGAATGAGTATAATATATCAAGTAATCTGTCTGGCTTATAGCTGGTAATTGTTGTTGGTAGTTAATATATTCAGCAGGAAACGGGTTAAAATATAGGCGGTGTGTTCTCATTACGATCGTCTCAATAAGTACAAGCAACAAACCTTTATTTTAGAAAAGATATAGATGATATTTGACTGTAATTTCAAAGCACCAGCCGTCACCACAGAGAAACTAGAAAGTGTGTTTCTAAAACACTATGCCTCCAACTATACTATATGCTGCTTTGACTATACTACTTAAGCACCAAATACAGGGCGATAACGTCACGTCGTTCAACGTAACGTAAACAAAGCAAGGCCCATCTTGTGATATAAAAAACACAAAATTCCTGTTCAAACAGCACGTGAGTCATTGGTGTTGTTTGAGCACGGTTGACAATGACTTCAAGCAACCACGCGCTTGAATGTGTAATCCCGCTGTGGTTCATTAGACCATAGGGGTTTGAATCACTTTATTTGATGAAAAAACAAAATGAAAAGAAAAAAAGAATATGGTACTATGTTAGAGACCCTATGATAAGACACTATTTCCCAGAGTGAGAGGGAAGAAAGAGAGGTGGTAGTTTGGTATGACGTTTCAATTAATGTAATGGTAACGACACCATACTTATGCAGGGACCCTGGCGTGGCTCTCTTTTACAACTGGATAACGCATCCGTCTGACATTGTACATTCTTTCATATCTCAGAACCAGACATTTTCTGAAGAATATTAAAGTATTTTTTTTCGTATTTCTGACAAACCCCAACATAGATTTTAGGTGCTTATTAGTGAGGCGGCTCTAACGAGTACCTAGAACTGAAAATAAGAATACTTATAGCCATGCAAACTGATCTTTCTCCGTGTAAAGTTGGTTCAAAATGGGTGTTAATTACATGGACTTGTTAACGCGCGTTGAGATCGCATGCAAGTCAATCCAATGCAGAAACGTTTTGCAATGAATTTGGCATTACGCATGCGCAGATGATCATTTTTTTAATCTGAGCTGAAAAGATCTTATCCATTAAACATCGGAACTCACTTCTCATGGTCTGGCACTACATTTGTGAACTTTTCAGAGTATCTCCCTTTCAATTAAAATATACAAAACTGTTGTTATTTCTATGCCTGATTTTCAAATTTTGCAATTTCTTTAAAGAAAAAGCTCTTTGCTGCCAGTATTATGGAAAATAGTGTCGACAATCCGTGTAGAATGTAGCATGCAGCACTATCAATTACGATTTTCAATGGAGTTTTCATTGAAAAGAGCATTTTGCACACAAAGAATCAAAGAATCAGATGCCTACACCTGATTGTCTGTTTCTCTTAGCAAATGGAACTAAAGTTCCAATTTTTGAGATTAGACACACAGGGTATCTAATGAAATGTTACATGTACCAAATTTTAGAACTCTTGATGTTAAAACTTGGTTTTTTAGCTCAACAGAGCTGAAGGCTCCAGGGAAGCTTGTAGGATAGACAGTTGTCCGTCGTCGTCGTCTGCGTCGTCTGAAGCCACTTGGCCGATTCAGCCCAAATTTCATCGGTAGCATCCTTGGGCTAGGGAATTGAAAGTTTGTGTTTTTAATGAAAATCGGCCCATTAGTTTGGCAGCATATAGCACCCATAGACTTACAATGGGAAAATTTCTTCTCTGAAACCACAAGGCCCAGAGCTTAGATATTAAGTATGTAGCAACGTCAAGTGGTCTCCTATATAAATCCTGCCAATCATGCCCCTGGGGTCTAAATTAGCCATGCCCAAGAGCTCCTTAGCTTCCATAGACTTATAATGGGGAGAACGCTAAAAAAATCTTCTTCTCCGAAACCATAAAGCCCATAGTTAAGATAATTAGTATGTAACAACGTAATACGGTCACCTACATAAATCCTGCCAATCGTGCCAATTGGGTCCATCTAATCCATAGAAAAAGAAAAATAGAAAAAGGGGGCAGTGTATTTCATTTTCAAAAAGGACCAAATTATCTTCCTTTTTATTTTGCTAGTTACTCCCGCTGGCACAGAAACGAAATGACAATTTACAAAAAGTAATCAAAATAAATTCATCAGTTTTTGTCGCTTCATTCAGTAGTTTTACTTTATATTCTATACATTTAGAGGGTGCTTCCAAATATATGTAAAAGGACCAAAAAGTTGTTCATAAAATTTCATTAAAAATACATGTGGATATTCAAAAAAGAATGAAAAATCATGAGCCGCTAGCACAGAAAAGATATTGCCATTAGCTTTTATTTTACGTAGAAATAATTATCAAGTTCCTATATAAATCTGTGTATTAACTTTAACCGACTGGTGTCCGTTAAAGTTCGACATGTATATTAAAATACATGGCTGCCAGTGGGCAGTGCCACCCCCCCCCCCCCCCACGAGCTCTGGTAAGCATAGTGGCCCATGGACCTCTTGTTTAATGATGTTTTCTTCGAAAGTGGCACAGTGACCCCTTGGGTGTTTAAAACAATAGCCCACGATGGCGAGTTTACATAACCAAAATCAGTTAGGGTTGTTGCATGTGGACAAATGAGGCCTCTACCCAAAACAAAACACATTTTGTGTAGTTTTTTGTGTGCAGTATATATTTCTGAAATGCACAGTACGAGAATCAAATTAACTAAAATGCAAACAGTGAATTCAAACCCGACGGAAGATTCCGACAGATATATACTTAAAGTCACTTTGCTATCTCATTTTCAATTTGTAAATTGATTTAAATCCTGGCAAATGTATCGATAAGTCTCTACTATATCATCATTACCTTTGGCAAAACAATTATACATGTTCAGGGAAAAAACATTACGAAAACACGCCTATACAAAATACAGTGTAAAATGTACCGCTGAAAAAAAATGAAATTTTAAGATGAAAAACTATGATATTTTTTCTTATTTCTGCTCAAAATATAGATTGTGGGTGCTCGTTAGAACCGCCTCATTGAGGAGATCAGAAATAAGAAATATAAGGTTTGCCCCTGTAAACCCAAGTTTTACCATATAAAAATGGGATTCAAGGGGTGAAAATTATATAGGCGTGTTTTCATGATGCTATGTCGGACTGATTTTGTCTACCTCATTAATTAACGTCTGCTTTAATTGAAAGTGTTACGGTTATTGATATATTACCACTCGCCGAGAAGTAAATTGTGTTTCATGATGCTTACGTGCAAAGCTCAAACCGACCGAACTTTTTGAATAAACTGCTGAGAAGGTCTGAGCCTGCCCAGCATAAGTGGTGCGAGTTAGATCGTCCCTTTAAACCTATCGAGTTCTTTGGGTGGTAGGTCTCAAGATATCATTCCATCCTCAATGTCGGATAAAAGTCCCACAAAATCGTTAAAAACGTCTCCAAAATGACCTAAATAATGTTCACAGGGACGTTAATCCCAACACAAAGAAACAAAAACGACTTCAACAACCTTGCTGTAGATGCCGGCTCTTTCAGCTTGGGGGCTTAACGACACGTAAATCCTTGTGTGTCATTTTGTTTCGACTCCCAGAGAAAGGGAGAAAAGAGACAGAATACAGCAGAACCTCAATGGCTCGAACACCGATGGCTCGTTTACCAAGGATGAGTCGAACCCATTCTTGAGCCCCTAGCGAAATCCTCTACATAAGAAATAGTGGGAGATAATTAAGAAGATTTTAGTCTTTTATCTTGCACATGCATGCTGTGTGTACTCATTAGAATCGCCTCAATGAGGCGATTCTAATGAGTGCACACAGCATACAAATTCATTATAGAACACCGAAAATATGTCTAAAAGTATCTCGTTATGACTCCTAGCATTAACCCTCAGTGGCTCGAACTACCCAGGTCTCGAACAGATTTTCGAGGTCCCAAAGGTGTTCGAGCTATTGAAGTTCGACTGTAGATAGTAGTGATAAATTGGAATGGATAGGGAAGAAAGAAGAAAATGAATGAAACCGAATAAATAACAGCATTTCCCCCTTCCCCTACCTACCGTAAGGACAGCTAGGCTTGTCCCAACTGTCAGCCAATATCAGCTGAACGCAACGTGCTTATTAACCCTTTTTGTACCAAATGGAATCTTCCTCCCTATATATAGCACGAGTCCATTTCAAAATTTGGGGGTGTCAGGTTGGGTTTTCTTCAAAATTGATTAGGAAATTTAAAAAGCCTAGGTACGTTGTGGAAACTAGCAAAAGTAAAATGTAAAATCAAAAACGAATAAAACACTAATATGGCTGAACTTATTGCAAACAATGTAGGCCCTGATCAGACGCCGCGTTCTGCGGCGTCTGATCTGGGCCTGCACTGTTTGCCAAGGTACCCGTTTTAGGGTTTCTGGTACAAAATGGGTTAACGGATAATACGGTTAGTACCTGGTCACCTGGCAGCGTTGCTAGACATCGCGGACGGTCCTGGAAAGAAATATGGTTCATTCCTTTATTAGACCTCTTTTGAGAAGGCTAATGCATAGGGAAGAAAAGGGAAGAAGAATCTCAATGAGACGGTTCGAACATGCACCCACAATTTTCGTTTAATCTAGAAATAAGAAAACAATATAGGGAGATTTCCTCCGTAAAAGGTCGTTTTAGAACCCTGTCACAGGGATGTGTAATTATAATAGTAGAAGTGAAGGCAATGATAGGAATTGATACAATTTACCCACAGCACCCATCAGAGACACAAACGGGAAAGAAGCACAAACACACTGAACATGAAACAACAGACCCTAATGGAAACATCAACAGCGGAAAGCCAACAGGACAATTACTTTTCCACAAAATGGCCAATAGGCTATCCAAAATAAAATAACATAAGCGACACAAACACCCAAAGAGAAACCATAATAAAAAATAAACCGCGACAGGAGAACCGCCTTGGAACGGTCAGTGGAAACGAATTCCACTGAGGGGGGGGGGGGGGGGGTGGTGGTGCTTAAATCGATTTTAAGTGGCCACAATCCACGCCCTTACTTCCGTCGCGATTTAAAGACAAATAATTTGTTCATTCCGCATGAAGGCCTCCTAACTCATCAGTGCAACATCTCCATGAACACAAAAATTAAACAACCACAGAGATGAAACAACGGTGAGGACTCGACAGCACGAAACCAATATTCATGATTTTCCGAGACACCATTTGTGTTGCAGGTCAACCAGGTGCATGTTCGTGCAATGGAGTAAACAGTTTAATGTAGGAGGCGACGTCGAGAAGAACTAAAATATATCATGATTATAATAAGACTATGTTACACATCAGTTTTCTAACACATCAAAAGAACATGGGAGGTAACGCCGATTGTACTCATCATCAAAGTGCAGAGCAGAGAACATGATTTATTATGTTGAGAAATTCCCAGCATTTTTTTTTTTCACCAGTGAAATGCATGCAGTACGTAAACTAGTTCCCTGGTATTATTATTATTATTACTGTTGTTGTTGCTGGTGCCGCCGCCGCTGGTGATGGTGCTGCGACTGTAGTTGTTGATGTTGTATATATTGTTGTTGTTGTTGTATCTTCAACCCTCAGTTGCAAAACAAACATGTAAGATATGCTTAGATACAGGTACCCTGCCGTAATATGTCGGTGTTATGGTTTCAATGTTGATAAATACTCGTCTATTTATAAATCATAACAAACAACGGTATTTTCCACAGGTACGTAACGGGTTATATTCTAAGACAAAAGCACTTAATTTTGCGGTGCCGACGTAAACAGTTGCGTAGCGCAACTAGTAGCGAGGAGCGCCTAAAACAACTGTCCTGAGGGTCGCAGGTTCGCTCTTCTCTGAAAACCTTTTTTCATAAAGCTATTAAAAGCATGATTTATTTTTTTCTTGATGATTTTTTATAAAATAGTTTCAGAATTTACATTTTTATTATTTCTTTTTTATTTTTCAATTCTGTTTATTATTTTTGTATTATTATGTTTTCGTGAATGGTTATCTATTTATTTTAAAGTTCAATACATGTCATGCACAATTTTAAAGATCAACTTCACATTTGATTTATAATAGTGAATAAAAAAGAAACACCAGCAAGTACATGTACAAGAGAATTGAAATACAAGATGCCATAATTTGATACAATGGAACCTGATTGGCCTAGACCCTATATGTGACATGTGAAAGTAAAGAATAGGCACACCAATAACATGACTTGAAATTAACATTGATTGGAAATTTATAAATTAATTCATGTTGATCATACGTTTATCGATTGTTAGTCACAAAACTGCACTTGTCAGAACCAAAAAACTTCGCTTTGTCAGCCGACAAAGTCTCTTCTGTTGTCAGAGTAACATCACATGACGACACTTCAACAGCAGGGCAACCGAGTATGAACTAAGGAATGTTCAGTAAAAATTTATATCAGCACAAAAAAATGCATGCATCACGAGAAAATCGAGGATTTTTTGCTTTTGGCGCGAAAAAAATAATGTTAAAGAAAAAACTTCCCCAGCGGGATTCGAACCCGCATACTTCAGCTCTACAGGCCCGTGACTTTACCACTTGGCTAGCGTCGATACAGTGCAGGTATGGTATTTTCTAGCCTGATACCATCACATTAATAGGGAGTCACCAAAAATAAAATTAGATCATCCAAAAATAACATATAATTGCGTAGATAAATTTAAAAATAACCTTTATTTACAATAATATTGACAATAACAAACTGACAACTGATGTCGGTTTTACTGTAGTATATTTTCTCTCACCACTGTGGTTCGAGCATTGCTAGGGTCACATATCTACAACGGAAGATCGGGTGTTTTTTCACCGGATACTCCGGTGTCGCCCACTTCAGATTAATGATCAGCTCGAAATAAGTGAACTTATCTTTAAAGGGCCGTAAAGCCGAAACAAAAAAAATAAACATTATGATAAGTCACCCGTGCGACATAGTGCATTTTTCACATCTCCAAAATGGTTACTTTTCTGATGAAAATCCGAGATACTTTACTTATAAATGCTCAAAACATAGACTGTTCTAACGAGTACCCACAACCTATGTCTTGGAGCAGAAATATAAAAAATAATGTATACCCCCGTAAACCCCAGTTTTCTCTATATGAAGTGGGGTTTAGGGGGTCTTCATTTCACGGACATGTTCACGTGATGTTTAAATTAGCATTTTACAACATTAAATGAACAAGAATTTAACGATATGTCAGGGCGTTAGTCTTAAACAATATTGGCTCCAGTGGTTTAGTGTATATTCTAGGTTTACGTAGCAGATGCCCCACAGAGTCCCTGGTGACATTCCAAAACACAGGCAATTTTGAACACAGAACATATCATATCATGTTTAGTATAGCTATACGCACTAAAAGACAGTTAGAGATACTAAAGAACTGAAAATTTATTTGACGTTTATATAATAAACAAGGCATGTAAATAGTGGCCTCTATCTTCACACTATCTCTTTCAAACCAGGTCTATCAATGCAAACAGTTTGTTATCTAAATAGAATTTATTACCATTCCATTTCGTTAATTGAGTTTCCATACGCGAATGCCTTGCGGAATTTTGAATCTATTCCCTGACGTTTGATTTACTCAGTTGGTTGACCCATGTCCTCCAAGACCTACCTTGCCGTTGTTACCAGAAGAACGCACTCACGTACCCCTTATCGGAAAAGGAACTTACCATCATTTCGGAGAAACCTATATAAAAACAGTACTGTGATACTTTGTGGCTATAGCAAGTTATGGAAAATCTATTTGTTTGCCTATAAAGATGTTTTGTCTTTAAAACGGATGTTAATACCGTACAGATACCTATACAATACGTATGAATGGGGGGTCGCCACGTGACCTATATAAGTCCTAGATGTTAATAAGTGTGCTCATGCATTCCATATTTTATAATATGCCACCATGCAAGGCCAGATTTTATTTTATCCCGACTCAAACATCTAGACTTTTATAAGTCTATGTCGCCATGTGTCCATTACACTGTCTAGACCGAAACAGATACCGTAAAAAAAAAAAATCGGAAACCTTGAGGACTATCATCTGGCAGAAAAGAATATACCGTTTGTTTGTTTGCTTTAAGGTTTAACGTCCCCGTCAACACTGTATAGATAATTTTGGAGACATTGCTTCAAATTTTGTGGGACTTTTACCTGACATTGAGATGAAATGACATGTCAAGCCATGGCGCCCAGGTTTATAAGCATGGACTGTCCGACTCGCAATGCTTTGCCTTGGCAGGCTTAAAGCGGTTTACCAGTACCCGTGTGAGGTCGGTTTCAGCTCTGCGTGGAAGCATCATGCAGCCCATTTATTTCTTCAAGCCCCGATTGGCGGGGTCCAAAAGAATATACCGTAAAATCCTTAAAAATATGGACACCTTGAGGACTGTAATGCTAATAAAATTTTAACAAATTTGCGTAACGATCAAGATCAAGCAAGCAGTCCTAAAAAACCATCACGAAAACACGCCTATATAATTTTGACCCCCTTGAACCCCACTTTTATATAGTAAAACTGGGGTTTCCAGGGGTAAACCTAATTTTTCTTATTTCTGCTCTAACATATAGATTGTGGGTACTCGTTAGAACCGCCTCGATGAGGCGGTTCTAACAAGTACCCACAATCTATATTTTGATCTAAAATTTTTTATTTGTTCGGCGTTAAAGGTGGCAATGTATATGTATAGGCGTGTTTTCGTAATGTGGAATGGCAAACAGTGTACAACCAGATCAGACTGTTTCTTCTGTCTGATGTGTGTCTGCACTGTTTGATCTCATCATGGTCTGCGGTGTTTATTTAGGCCTGTCTTTCCAGCAGATTAGGATCATTACGGTACCTATGCAAAAAGTTGTGGTCCAGATGAGATCCATACTGACATGATAACAATTTTGGATAATCTGCCTTAAAGTTATAAGAATGGGCAGCTCTTAAATCCAATGATTTCAGCGAAACTTCTTCCACGAACTCGGTTCTCACATCAGCCTAAGCCTGTACTTCCTGATCATAGTATTTCCATTAGGAAACAGAGCCATGTTCAGAGGTTTTCTTTCTTTATTGTTGCATTTGGTTTTGTTGGTTTTTGAACTCCAAATATAGTGTGCATACCCGCTCCCAATTTACGGCCCCCGCCTATCGGGGCTTGAAGAAATATATGGGCTGCATGATGCTTCCACGCAGAGCTGAATCCGACCCGCACACGAGTACTGGTAAACCGCTTAGAGGATCTAAGCCTGCCCAGGCAAAGTGGTGCGCACGAGTCGGACCGTCCATGCTTATAAACCCTATTGGTTTCATTGGGTGACAGGGCTTGAGATGTCATTTCATCTCAATATCGGGTAAAAGTCCCACAAATTTGGAAGAAACGTCTCCCAAATGACCTTCATAATGTTGACGGGGACGTTAAACCTCAAATCAAACAAATCGCCATTTTAATCGGTGCTTATGAACAACCAGAATTTGAATAGAAACATTTACCAAAATAATGTAAATCTTTTTACATTTACAAGTATAACTTTTGCAAAAAGCTACGTAGGTATGTGCTCAGCACGTAATAAATGTGAATGTCTAGAGTTATATCCCAGAAATGTGTTTTGCACAATTTACTGTCTTTGGTGATATTCTTATTGCCAGTCTGAAACCCAGGGTCATGCCGACTGAAGTATAAGATCTGGAATGCCAAAGTTGCAAATGATGTAATTTTATCAAAAGTACTTTTTCATCTTTGAAAACGTACATGTGCAGCTTCAATATGCTTGTAACAACTTATCAAATGGAATGCCTGCAAAGCTGTCGGAGAAGTTAAGTAGACAACCTTTCTGCACTTTATAGAAGACTTATTGAATATTAACACAATTTTTTTGCAAACGGCGAGGCAAGTGTTTTAGCTCACCAGAGCCGAAAGCTCCTGGGAAGCTTATAGGATAGGCAGTGGTTTGGTCGTGGTCTACAGTTTGTAGATGTATATTTTATATTAGCCTGAAGAAATATGAAAGCAAATATGAAGGCAATTTTGTGTTAGAGCTCTGCCCGTGGGTCATTTTTTTGTGAAAGCGTATAGTTGATATGGGCCGTTTCTTTCATCTTGTGAATGCTTATACTTGCTGCATTATTATAAAGGTCAACCGGCATTGTGGGCAACTAATGGCTGTACTTCCGTGTCAAAACCTACGTCCATAATGCCTACGGCCATGGGCGTAGACAATAAAGAAAGTGTCTTCATTCCACGTACTTGTTAACGTGATGTTTAATTTATAACCCCTTGCCAAAACCACGCTAACAACTATCTGCAATGTGCAGGTCTGTGAACACCACTTTGTAGAGAGAAAGGCGGGATGACAGTGGTATACATTGTTTTCCGTTCATGTGCTCCAAAACATAGATTGTGGGTACTCGTTAGAACCACTTCGGTGATCTATGATTGGTGTATTAGTAAGTTAAATATTAAAAAGAGAACAATTTCCCTTTAGAATCCATTACATTACATTAATTAGTATGCTTGCCTAATGTTCATAAGTAATTTATAGCAATGTGACAGGTCTTAAACCGACATCGAAAATTCTGATCAAACGGTTCTTACTAATAGCCTGATCTTAAGTGCGTGTGATGTTGTTGTTCTTGTTTGTATGTTTTTTCTCTTCCACGGCTTCTGTTTGGTAAGTAAAGTAATGTTGAAACCATTATAGCGATAAGGAATTACAGTTGTCTTTGAAGACCAGACCAACCTCCCACATGGTATAATTTAAAATGACAAAAACATACATCAACTGTCTGGAGGTTCCAAAGTTCCCTCACAAAATATTTGGTCTTGGAATTTTTTTTTAGTTTTATTATTTTCTGCCTGGCGTCCTTGCAAACAATGAAGACACGTATCAACCGCCGCAAAACGCATCGGCTGATCCGAATCTATACTGTTTACCTAAGGTAGAAGGATGTTTGTTAAACTTATAGTAAACGAAAACAAATAGGTTACCTTTAAACTGATAATGGTCTCATTACGAAATCACGCCTATAGAAATACAGTGTACATTTTACCGCCGAAAAAAAAAACGAATATTTTTAGATGAAAATTTGTGATACTTTTCTTATTTCTGCTCAAAATATAGATTGTGGGTACACGTTAGAGCCGCCTCATCGAGGCGGTTCTAACGAGTACCCACAATCTACATTTTTGAGCAGAACTAATAAAAGTAAATTTTACATCCCGCAAACCACAGTTTTACCATATAAAATGGGGGTTCAAGGGGGTCATTATTATATAGGCGTTTTTTCGTGATTCCATTTGTCATATATTGATTCCATATGTCATATATTGCGTATACTAGAAACTTTTGTTAACTGGGAAATAATTTTGACAGGCATCATGTGAACGCGTCCATGTTTGGATTCCTCACTGTATGTTGAGAAAAGTGGGATTAACAAGGGTACACGTTATATTTTTATCTTTCTTGATAACAGTGATTGTGGGTACTATATAGAACAACCTCAGTGCAAGTATCCACAATCTTTTTTGAAACAGAAACAAGAAGAAAGTTAGATAACCATTCAGTGCCCTTTTATGCAATGCGTCCCGTACATGATACATTGCCAAATAGTGTAGACCAAGAACAGACGTGCGGCGTCTGATCTGATCCTGGTCTACCTTATCTGATTTTCCGGCCCCGCCCATCGGGGCGTGAAGAAATAGATGGGCCGCATGATGCTGCCACGCAAAGCTGAATCATTCCGCACACGAGTACTGGCAGACCGCTTAGAGGATCTAAGTCTGCCCAGGCAAAGCGGTGCGAGTCGGACCTTCCATGCTTATAAAACCTATTGATTTCATTGAGCGACAGGGCTTGAGGTGTCATTTCATCTCAATGTCGGGTAAAAGTCCCACAAAATTGGAAGCAACGTCTCGAAAATGACTAATATAGTGTTGACGGGGACGTTAAACATCAAATCAAACAAACAAACAAAACCTTATCTGATAAACGTACATGGAGTTTTGTAAAACTTACAATACAGTCTGAATATATGAATGTAAATACAAACCCTGAAATGATCTGCCCCGAACATTTTGTCAAATGCTGTTTCAACTAACGCAGTCTCAATTCAAATCTAGCCGGCAGCTAAAATATAGATTGATTTGTTTGTTTGATTTGAGGTTTAACGTCCCCGTCAACACTGTAAAGGTCATTTTGGAGACGTTGCTTCCAATTTTGTGGGACTTTTACCCGACATTGAGATGAAATGACATCTCAAGCCCTGTTGCCCAATGAAACCAATAGGGTTTATTAGCATGGACGGTCCGCCTCGCACCGCGGTTCCTGGACAGGCTTAGATCCTCTAAGCGGTTTACCAGTACTAGTGTGCGGGCTGGATTCAGCTCTGCGTGGAAGCATCATGCAGCCCATAAATTTCTTCAAGCCAAAATATAGATTGAGGGTTCTTGTTAAAACCGCCCCATCGAGGCGGTCCTAACTAGTACACACAATCTATATTTTGAGCAGAAATTAAAAAAACAAATATCACACTTTTTCATCTTAAAACTTTCTTTATGTTGGCGGCAAAAATTATCATATTTTTGTATTGGCGTCTTTTCTAAATGCAATTTACACATCTCCAGATAAGGCGCGTTTTCATCCGAAAAGCACTGACATTGTTTCTTATTTCTGCACGAAAACATATGTTGTGGGTACTCATTAGAGGCGCTTCTAATGAGTACCCACAACGCATTACGCAAACACGCCTATACAAATACATTGCCACTTTTATCGCCGAAAAAAAATAAAAATAAAAAACTTATGATGAAAAATTGTGATATATTTCTTATTTCTGCTCTAACCTATAGATTGTGGGTACTCATTAGAACCGCCTCATCGAGGCGGTTCTAACGAGTACCCACAATCTATATTTTATAGCAGAAATAAGAAAAATAAGGTATACCCCCGGAAACCGCAGTTTTGCTATATAAAAGTGGGGTTCAAGGGGGTCAAAATTATATAGGCGTGTTTTCGTGATGTATGTTTTTATGCAGAAATAAGCAAATAATTTGTGGCTACCCTCTCTTATCTTGGGCCATGAAATTATGATTATGAATATTGGATTTTTTGTTGCAATTGCATCGAACTAGGCCAAGTTGGTCAAAACTAACGACGTCGTCAGTTAACGAATCGTTAAAACTGTCTCCACATCACGTGAACAAGTCCGTGAAATGAAACCCCCCTAAACCCCACTTTATATAGAGAAAACTGGGGTTTACGGGGGTATACATTATTTTTCTTATTTCTGCTCAAACACATAGGTTGTGGGTACTCGTTAGAACCGCCTCAATGAGGCGGTTCTAACGAGTACCCACAACCTATGTTTGCAGTATAAATAAGAAAAATATCACGGATTTTAATCAGAAAAATAGCCATTTTTGAGATGTGAAGAAATGCACTATCTCGCACGGGTGTGTTATCGTAATGGTTTAACGGGAATGGGAACACCTGGCAGATTTTTCCGCCATTTTTCTTTGGGAGATAACTTTCGGGACTTCCTGTTTGCTTTTTTATAAACCCTGTCCCACTGAAAATGGGCTCTAATTGCTCATGTGGAGCAAATTCGTTCCTTTAAGTGTTGACCCCAATTGACATGGAAGACAAACATAATTTGTAGGAGTTGCCTCCCCTGAAGGTGTATCCATTCCCCTTAATTTGGCAAACATAGCTGACTAAAGTGAGCAGCTTTTGCATCACATTTGTCAGAAAAAATACCAAAATTGTACATATTGTCCTTGCCAGAACAGTTAACAATATGATCACTAACCCTGCTAGCATTCTACAAAAATCTAGAGCGGGCCGTTAGCGGCCCGTCAGCTACCCTGACGGGCCGCTAACGGCCCGCTGTAGATTTATGTAGAATGCTTACTGGGAACGAGCTCGTTAAGCTAACGACGCTTTGAACAACTGGCCCCTGGTCTCAAAGCTCATCACGAAAACACGCCTATATGATTGTGACTTGAATCCCAGGTTTATATAGTAAAACTGGGGTTTGCAGGGGTAAACCTCTTTTTTTCTTATTTCTGCTCTAAAATATAGAATGTGGGTACTCGTTAGAACCGCCTCGATAAGGCGGTTCTAACGTGTACCCTCAATCTATATTTTGAGCAGAAATAAGAAAAAAATCACAATTTAACGTATGAAAATTTTATTTTTTTCGGCGGTAAATTTTACAATGTATTTGTACAAGTGTGTTTTCGTAATGTAACAATATGACCACTAACGAGCTCGTTAAGCTACCGAGGCTTTGAATAACTCGTCCCTGGTTTCATTTTGTTGTAATCGTACGAGATTGCGAACTGGTTTTCAGCCAAAACGCGCGCGCTCGAGCATGGATATGATTATCATGATTATGATTCATTTATTTCATTCATTGAAATATAACCAGAATTCTGCCAGATTTCATTAAATGTGTGAAACCTTATCGTTTTGACTTTCTGATAATGAAAATAGACCCCAGCAGGCACTCTTTACACCTGCACTGAATATGCATTGAATGTGGCATTGTGCATTCAGTTTCTCTGTTTAATCTTGGAAATATTAAACCAAATCATTGCTTTATGACTTCCAGGTGGAAGCAGTTAGTTACTTGCACACCCATGTGAGATATTGCCGTCCTTGAAATATTCTGTTACAAACCGAGATGCTATTATTAATAATGATGTTTTTTCCTTTTATTTTTCGAACTGTCTTTCGAGTATCGACGATATCTTATGAGCCGATTCTATAAAAGGGCTATCTACATCACGGGACCAAGTCCGTGAAATGACCACCCCCTAAACCCCAGTTTATATAGAGAAAACAGGGGTTTACGGGGGTCTTCATTATTTTTCTTATTTCTGCTCCAAGACATAGGTTGTGGGTACTCGTTAGAACCGCCTCAATGAGGCGGTTCTAACGAGCACACACAACCTATGTTATGAGCATTTATAAGAAAAATATCAATGATTTTCATCAGAAAAGTAGCCATTTTGGAGGTGTGAAAAATGCACTATATCGTACGGGTGAGTTATCGTAATGTTTATGATTTTACCTTTTATTGTTCGAACTGTCTTTCGAGTATCGACGATATCTTTTGAGCCGGTTCTATAAAAGGGCTATCTATTGGAAGCAAGGAATACACCACAGACGAGAATAGTATGCCTTGTACAAGTACTGGGCCAGACTCGGAGCTAGTTTCGTTTCGGCCAATTAGGTCTCATCCCTGACACTCAAATATGATCAAAATTCTATAAAGGAATCAACGATCCAAAAGGACAAGAAAATATAAAAGGACAGGGATACTTTTTTCGGTCGCCACACCTCAAATGTAATGACGTCAAATGTGGTCTATAAAAATGTTATTCTTTGGAAGCAAGGAACGCACCACAGAAGTAAAAATACGGCTCAAGTTTTTTGGACCGGAAGAGCAACTTTCGGTCAATAAAGGCTCATAAGTGATCTTCATTTGTTTTAATTCCACAATGGAATCAATGATCCCAAAGGAACCTACTACATGTATACGCCCCCGTGAATCACAATGTCTCTATCACAGGTGGTGTTTGTATCGGAATTCATTACACGGGCTTGTTATAACATGATCTAAAAGGAATGCCGAGGGAATTGATAGTGCATCTGATCAGAAGGTCCATATACAGTATTCTTAAACACACCCTCGTATTAACGCATCACGAAAACACGCCTACATAATTCTGACCCCTTCGAACCCCACTTTTATATAGTAAAAATGGGGTTTACAGGGGTAAACCTTATTTTTCTTATTTCTGCTCTAACCAATAGATTGTGGGTACTCGTTAGAACCGCCTCATCGAGGCGGTTCTAACGAGTACCCACAATCTATGTTTTGAGCAAACATAAGAAAAATATCCCAATTTTTCATGTTTTCGGCGATAAAGGTGTTAATGTATTTGTATAGGCGTGTTTTCGTAATGGACAGTATTTGTTCCCTAATGCTGTCATTTTAAATGCATGTGTCGTTATATATGTTTGTTTGAGGCTAGGCGTCCCCATCAACACTAAATAGGTCATTTTGGAGAAGTTGCTTGCAATTTTGTTGGACTTTTACCCGACATAGAGATGAAATGACATCTCAAGCCCTGCCACCCAATGAAACCAATAGGGTTTATATGCATGGACGATCCGACTCGCACCACTTTGCCTGGGCAATGCTTAGGCCCTCTAAGCGGTTTACCAGTACTCATGTAAGGTCGGTTTCAGCTCTGCGTGGAAGCATCATGCAGCCCAATCTATTTTCTTCAAGCTCGGATGGGCGGGCGCAGTAATTTGTCGTTATAAAGAGTCCCAATAAGGAGCGGTAATAGGAAATAGAGAATATGTTATCCTTAATTACTCCGAGTAACAAGTGCTGTAGATATTTGTGATAATCGCCACACCGAGGCGATTATAACAAATATCGACAACATTTGTTTCTTGGAGAATAAAATGCATACTTTTAATCTCAGCTAATCCGCCTCATTTCTTAAAATGCATCAAGAACCAGTGCTTCAGCTGAAGTGCACGACCCGCCAGATGCTTTTAGCTTTATGAGTGTTACCATATATGGGTATGGCGGCCATTTTGGTCATGTGACCTGGACCTAAAACGGTTCCCCCAATAAATGTGGCTTATCGTAAGGAGCAAAAATATATCTTATACTTTAGTACTGTATTCTGAATCGTTTGCAGGATAAAATGCATTCTTACTTTTCCAATACAAAAGCATATGTGTCAAAGTTTGACCTAGGCACAAAGAATGTCAAGGTCAACCCAGGGTCACCATTTTAGCACTTTATGATGGGCCTACGTCACAGATGTTATTTATCAAGTTTCGTGGAAATCTGCCCAGCGGTTCTGGAGAAGACTATTTTGAAGGGGTTTTACCATATATGGATTGGCGGCCCTTTTGGTCATGTGACCTGGACCCCATAAGCAAATTTTGGTTTTACCCATCCCATAGAGGCTCCATATGTTTGACTTCAATCGGCCCAACGGTTTCCGAGGAGAAGCAGTTCGAAAATTTTCACATTTTTCGCCTCGGCGAGGCTATACTAAATGGAATGTAATATTTGGCAAGTTCATGTGGTAAGATCTCATTGATATCTATCAGTATGCCAAAAATTATTTAAATATTCCAATCGGTTAAGTCACTATCACCACTTTTCACAAACGGGTTACGGACGGACAGACCGACTGACAGAATGACTTTTAGGGCACTCTTAGAAAATCAACCGACTTCAGTCGGTCGCTTTTTCTGCGGGTCGTGCAATTGGTATCGGTTCTGCCATGGCTATAAGCACGTGCACTTTTATATCAAAAATAAATATGAAAATGAATAAATAAATAAATGTAAAAAAATTGAGAATGTTCTTTTCAGTGGCAAATTAAATATGGCAATAGGAAATAATAAATGCGCCTTATCGTAAGGAGCAAAAATATATCTTATACTTTAGTACTGTATTCTGAATCGTTTGCAGGATAAAATGCATTCTCATTTTTCCAATACAAAAGCATATGTGTCAAAATTTGACCTAGGCACAAAGAAGGTCATTTTGGACATGGGACCTAGACCCCATGATAAAATTTTGGTTTCCCCCATCCCATAGAGGCTCCATATGAAATTTGACTTCAATCGGCCCAACGGTTTCCGAGGAGAAGTAGTTCGAAAATTTTCACATTTTTCGCCTCGGCGATGCTATACTAAATGGAATGTAATATTTCTCAAGTTCGTTGGTTAGATCTCATTGATATCTATCAGTATGCCAAACAATGTTTAAATATTCCAAGCGGTTAAGTCACTATCACCAATTTTCACAAACCGGTTACGGACGGACAGACAGAATGACAGAATGACACGGTGATTTTAGGGCACTCTAGAAAATCATCCTTCTTCAGTCGGTCGCTTTTTCTGCGGGTCGTGCAATAACAAAATTATTGACTGGACAAGAAAAAAGACCCTTCTTTTACCTTTGGCCTCTTAATATGACAGGAATAACAAAGTATTTGACCGGACACGAAAAAATAACCCTGTTTGACATTTGACCTCTAAGAAGGACTGCAATGTGCAGTGAATATCCGCTATTGAGACCACCTTAAATTAAGACTAACCAGTGCTTCAGCTGAAGTGCACGACCCACCAGATGCTTTTAGCTTTATGAGTGTTACCATATATGGGTATGGCGGCCATTTTGTTCATGTGACCTGGACCTAAAACGGTTCCCCCAATAAATGCGCCTTATCGTAAGGAACAAAAATATATCTAATACTTTAGTACTGTATTCTGAATCGGTTGCAGGATAAAATGCATTCTCACTTTTCCAGTACAAAAGCATATGTGTCAAAGTTTGACCTAGGCACAAAGAAGGTCAAGGTCAACCCAGGGTCACCATTTTAGCAATTTATGATGGGCCTACGTCCTAGATGCTATTTATCAAGTTTCGTGGAAATCTGCCCGGTTGGTTCTGGAGAAGACAATTTTTGAAGGGTTTTTACCATATATGGCTTGGCGGCCATTTTGGTCATGTGACATGGACCCCATCAGCAAATTTTGGTTTCCCCCATCCCATAGAGGCTCCATATGAAATTTGACTTCAAACGGCCCAACGGTTTCCGAGGAGAAGCGGTTCGAAAATTTTCACATTTTCGTCTCGGCGAGGCTATACTAAATAGAATGTAATATTTCGCAAGTTCATTTGTAAGATCTCATTGATATCTATCAGTATGCCAAAAATTGTTTAAATATTCCAAGCGGTTAAGTCACTATCACCAATTTTCACAAATGGTTACGGACGGACACACAGACAGACCATATATGGCTTGGCGGCCGTTTTGGTCATGTGACCTGGACCCCATGAGCAAATTTTGGTTTCCCCCGTCCCATAGAGGCTTCAAATGAAATTTGATTTCAACCGGCCCAACGGTTTCCGAGGAGAAGCAGTTCGAACATTTTCACATTTTTCGCCTCGGCGAGGCTATACTAAATGAAATGTAATATTTCGCAAGTTCATTGGTTAGATCTCATTGATATCTATCAGTATGCCAAAAATTGTTTAAATATTACAAGCGGTTAAGTCACTATCGCCAATTTTCACAAACGGGTTACGGACGGACCCAAAGAAGGTCAAGTTCAACCCAGGGTCACCGTTTTAGCAATTTATGATGGGCCTACGTCCTAGATCCTATTTATCAAGTTTCGTGGAAATCTGTCCGGGTGGTTCTGGAGAAGACTATTTATGAAGGGTTTTTACCATATATGGCTTGGCGGCCATTTTGGTCATGTGACCTGGACCCCATGAGCAAATTTTGGTTTCCCTATCCCATAGAGGCTCCATATGAAATTTGACTTAAATCGGCCCAACGGTTTCCGAGGAGAAGCAGTTAAAAAAATTTCACATTTTTTGCCTCGGCGAGGCTATACTAAATGGAATGTAATATTTCGCAAGCTCATTGGTTAGATCTCATTGATATTTATCAGTATGCCAAAAATTGTTTAAATATTCCAAGCGGTTAAGTCACTATCACCAATTTTCACAAACGGGTTACGGACAGACAGACAGACCATATATGGCTTTGCGGCCATTTTGGTCATGTGACCTGGACCCCATGAGCAAATTTTGGTTCCCCCCATCCCATAGAGGCTCTATATGAAATTTGACTTCAATCGGCCCAACGGTTTCCGAGGAGAAGCAGTTCAAAAATTTTCACATTTTTTGCCTCGGCGAGGCTATACTAAATGGAATGTAATATTTCTCAAGTTCATTGGTAAGATCTCATTGATATCTATCAGTATGCCAAAAATTGTTTAAATATTCCAAGCGGTTAAGTCACTATCACCTATTTTCACAAACGGGTTACGGACGGACAGACAGACCATATATGGCTTGGCGGCCATTTTGGTCATGTGACCTGGACCCCATGAGCAAATTTTGGTTTCCCCCATCCCATAGAGGCTCCATTTGAAATTTGACTTCAATCGGCCGAACGGTTTCCGAGGAGAAGCAGTTCAAAAATTTTCACATTTTTTGCCTCGGCGAGGCTATACTAAATGGAATGTAATATTTCGCAAGCTCATTGGTTAGATCTCATTGATATCTATCAGTATGCCAAAAATTGTTTAAATATTCCAAGCGGTTAAGTCACTATCACCAATTTTCACAAACGGGTTACGGACGGACGGACAGACTGACAGACTGACAGAATGACGGACTGACAGACTGACAGAATGACACGGTGATTTTAGGGCACTCTTAGAAATCAACCGACTTCAGTCGGTTGCTTTTTCTGCGGTTCGTGCAATACGTATTTTACCGTGTCGCCTTCGTAGTGTTTTCTAAATGTCCTCTGGTACAGAATCACTTTTTTGCACAGTCAAAAATGTGGTCTTTATACAATTAATATAGGGATCAACCATGATTTTTCATGCATTAACATTTGTAGGATCCCGATGAAGCTGTTTGAACATGAGGCCGCTAGGCCGAATGTTCAAATATCTTCCGAGGGATCCGGCAAATGTTAATGCAATGAAATAACCATGGTTGATCGTTGCTCATGCATAACTTACGAATCCGACAGCAAAGAACCCTAAAACGCTACGTTCAGGGCGATAACGTTACGTCGTTCAACATAACGTAAAAGCCAGGCCTGTCTTATGATATCAAAAGCTCAAAATCAAAGTTCAAACAGCACGCGAATTTCATGATTTGAACATGGTTTTTGCTGTTTGACCACGACTTTCGGTCCATTTGACAATGGCTTCAAACAGCCATGCGCATAGGTTTTTATGCAAGAATACTCTTTATACCGATATTCGAGCTACAACCACAATTTATATGGATA
The DNA here is from genome assembly GCA_963580285.1 of Lucinisca nassula. Classification (NCBI taxonomy): domain Eukaryota; kingdom Metazoa; phylum Mollusca; class Bivalvia; order Lucinida; family Lucinidae; genus Lucinisca; species Lucinisca nassula. Next base: position 148,270,464 of record OY757017.1, read on the forward strand.
AAATCCACTTTCTTTCGCCAGAAACTGACAACTGCCTTTCTTGAATCAACAGAAGGGAGAGCATGACCATAGAAAAGATTTCATGATCAGTCTCCACGAACAAATGCTGTCGACCCCGAAACGTATCGAACCCGCGTCCGCGCATCCGACTGAGCTACCGAAATAAATTGGCTGCATGATGCTTCCACGCAGAGCTGAATCTGACTGCACACGAGTACTGTTAAACCGCTTAGAGGATCTAAGCCTGCCTAGGCAAGGAGTTGCGAGTCGGACCGTCCATGCTTATAAACCCTTTTGGTTTCATTGGGCGACAGGGCTTGAGATGTCCTTTCATCTCAATGTCGGGTAAAAGTCCCACAAAATTGGAAGCAACGTCTCCAAAATGACCTTTATAGTGTTGACGAGGACGTTAAACATCAAATCAAACAAACAAACAAAGACTGAGCTACCGAGGCCGGCTTGATCAGTTTGCAAAAGGCATGCGAAGTAGACCCGGCGAATTTGTCGTATACTGACCCCACGCCCTTTCAATCTTATCGGCGACTACTATAACTTGTTGTGCCTGCTGCCATTGATATTGGTGGTGGTGCGATCTTTGACTGTTTTGGTGGTTGTGAGCTTCGACTGTGACCTTTCCTATTCAGATATTATTTATATCGAAGTGTACAAACATCACACAAGCTTCAGAAAAGTAGTAGTACGAAGATACTTTTGCAATTATATGTTAGAATAGCCTCGACGAGGAGATTCAACCAAGTGCGCGTTAAATATGTTTTATGTAGAAAGAAAATGTTGCTCGTGTTAATGGTAAAATGAAAACATAAAAAAACAAGCAGACCCACCCTGTGACACATGGAAATGGAAAATGAAAATGGGTTGGCAAAGGGACAGTTTTGATCTTCTATAAAACAAAGATAAAAAAGCGGACTCATCCCTTAAGGAGATATGACTATAGAACTAGCTAGCGGAAATGGTCATCGAGCCATTCGTGTTCTGGTCAGTTAAGTTCCACTTATTTACAGGTCAGTCATTACGATGCATAGGGCATTTTGAACATTTTCAAAATGGCTACTTTTCTGGTGAATAACGTGATTTTTTTTTATTTATACTGCAAACATATGTTGTGGGTGCTCGCTAGAACCGCCTCGGTGAGACGGTTCTAACGAGTACCCATAACCTATGTCTTATTGCAGAATTAAGTAAATAAAATATACCGTCATGCAGTTGCATTGGCGTTAACAGGACGTTGTGCCAGCTCACTCTTACAAAATACAGACTTTTTGTGAATTTTCTCTATTTTGTTATCTGACTTTAATCTCTAAACTAAACCATCTTTCTCCTTTTGACTGTCAGAATGGGTATTTTATTACCAGAGCTGGCAAAAATCTGGAAACACTCAAAAGAAGTTGCTAAAGCTAAGGACAATACAGATGGCTTTTAACTATACAGAGGAAAATAAAAGAAACATGTTTGAGGGGGTGAGTGAGTGAGTGTGTGAGCACGCGAGCAAGCAAGTGAGTAGGAAAGTAAGCAAGTGATCTTGCAGGCACACAACACTGACTCAACTTTGAATCAACGTTGAAACAACGTTTTAAACGTTGTTTCAACGTTGATTCAATAGCAGGTAGGTCAGTAAATAAGGTAAAGTAAGAATGTTTATAAGTAACTAAGAGGTTTTAGTAATGAGGAAAAATCACAAATAAATAAAAGAAAAAAAAAAATAAAATAAATATTTTTTCCCCATTTTGTACAGAATGGGATGTCCCATCCAGCATTCAGAAGGGTGCATTTAAGAGTTAAGGGGTACCAGGCTGATTAGAATTTAATCATTGTTAAAATTTGGTTGAACTTTCAAGCAAACTGTGAAGGCCCTGCTCAGACGTCTTGTTCTGCAGTATCTGATATGGGTCTGCACTGTTTGCAACGAGTGATAAGTTGTTTCCTTATTCCTTTTTCCTTATTCCTTTGTCCTTATTCCAGATTTATTTTTTCAACTTGAATTTTTATAAAGGGTCATATCAGGAAAGGTCTATTTTTGGCCCCATCAAAATATGTCGACTTTACGCTTCGGCTCCGACTTTACGTAAATATGCCCACAAAAAGACTTGGTAAGATTTAAACTAAATTTAGCATAGAATCGACTATTCAGTTATCATACACAATATCAATCCAAAACTCGCCCGCCTATTGTGGCTTGGAGAAATATATTGAGCTGAATGGTGCTTCCACGTAGAGCCGAAACTGACGACACATGAGTAAGCCGCTGTGGGTTCCAGCCTGGCTGGGGTCACGTGTGAGACGCTAAGTTCTGCGTGGTTTTTCTCCGGGCACTCCGGTTTTTGCCAACCTCTGATTATCGCTTGGCTCAACTGAAGAAGTGAAATAATCTTGGAAGGGCCGTAAAACCACAACCATTACGATAACACAGCCGTGACATATAGTGCTTTTTTTTTCACATCACCAAAATGGCTACTTTTCTGATGAAAATCCATGATATTTTTCTTATTTATACTCCAAGCTTAGGTTGCGGGTGCTCGTTAGAACCGCCTCATTGAGGCAGTTCTAACGAGTACCCACAAACTATGTCTTGGGGCAGAAATAAGGAAAATCATGTATACACCCGTAAACCCCAGTTTTCTCTATATAAAGTGGGGTTTAGGGGGGGGGGGCGTTCATTTCACAGACTTGTTCTACTGATAAAAACAAAAAAAAATGAGCAGGCTGGTCAATGGAAACTAAATAATGTTAAACTCTGCTACAATCTGGAAAACTAATTATACACTGCTTTTTCTAGAATTTTATCTCCTTCCAACAACCAGTGTACCTTTTTCTAGAATTTAATCAGATAGTCTGACATATTATCTGATTTATAGTCTTTTGCTAGGATCTGTTTGTTTTAATTGTTGGAGCTAGAAAGATCAAAGCCACTCAAATTGAGGAAACTTTGGTCACATTTTTGCTGGAGTGAGCTTGGTTTTCAGTATAGTTCTATCTTGCTCTGCCAAATGCCAACGTCTTCAAGAGTACTCACTGGTCTTTAATACTGTTTTTATCATTTAAGACACGAGGCCTGCTGATCCCTGATCATTTGAAGGATGATTTATGGGATAGGCATCAGCTAATCTTTCAATGAATTAATCTACTGCCCCATATATTTCATTTCAATCCGTTTTATGAGTATTGCAGCCTGACCAGACCAGCAATATGCCTCAAATGTCTGAAGTTTAACTACAGACCACTGAACTTATTGTAGTAAATCAGAACAGAACTTTATTTAACTGGCCACAGAGAATGAAAATGTACAAGCACATGACAAAATGTCGAAAGCATTGGTGCTTGTCAGGGGCGTAACTAGGAGAAAATAATGTGTACGCATACCAAATAAAATACTGGAAATAATAATGCCGCCCCTTAACATCTTAACATAGTTTACCAAATGGGGACCACTCTTACGTGAAAGAAATTATTTCCTGTAAGTGGGGTCCCCGCGGCAAATAAGGTCACTCTGTTGATTTTACGATCCAATACGTTTTTTTACTAAGTACATGAAATAATAATCGAATTTTACACACAGTAATTTATTATATGACGTCGTTGATGGTAAGTATATATAACGTCGTGTAATAAAAATTATGACCACACGTGTAATAACACTTTCGCGGGATTAAGTAACGTCATAAGGACATCCATGTCAACAATGCTTTTTTTGGTGGTAAAAAAAAAACTGTCAAATTCAAAGGCGATAAAATCCAGCATAAAGTGGTCATATGATAAACAGAATCTCACACGAGTGGTTATTTCATATGAAATTTATGAAACTCGCCGAAGCCTTGGTTCATAAATATCATATGCAATGACCACTCGTGTAAGATACACTATTTATCCAGAGTCAGGAGTATAAAATAATGAATAATATTTGTTAAACTGGGTCACAAGGTGAATAAACTATTTTTCCTTCTCCAAATGCTTTATCTTCTCAATATAGCGACATGTTGATTGAAGATCGTTTGAGAATAATTTATAGGATCAGCTTCAGTTAATATGTTAAAAAGTTAATCTACTGGCATATGGTTAAGTGTTTCAGAATTTACCATTACAATAACACATACGTGTGTAATGGCGTCTTTCTTACTTCTTATGGAATCTTTCGCCTTATATATAGCAGTTCATTTCAAAATTTAGGGGTGTCAGCATGTGTTTTCTTCAAAATTTATTTGGAAAATGGCTAAACTTTTAGCAAACAGTGGAAGCCCTGATCAGTGTCTGATCTGGGTATGCACTGTTTGTGTTTGCCAGAATATACATTTTAGGGGTTTCTGGTACTGAATTGGGTAAAAGAAGCATTTTTTCAGATAGAAAGTTTTAATATTTTTCTTATTTCTTGTCCAAACATAAATTGTGGGTGCTCGTTCGAACCGCCTCAGTCTATGATTTTGTGCAATAGTTACGAAAATAATGTATACCCCTGTAACCCCCACTTTTCTTTATTTTAAGTTGGCTTTACTGGAGTGTTCATTACTCGTAACTGTATGTAGGGATGTTGCCGGTATCAGTTTGTGGAAGTTGGAGACAGTAACAGATTGAACGGCCTGTCAATGTTGGGCGATGCGGCCAATTTCTGCTACCTACGACTTTTCATTGGTTTTGTAAAGTATCTAGTTATTGGTCAATCATATCTGCTGGATGACCTTGGCCTATTTTTACTTCAAGATCAAATTTTGTCACAAAAGCTTTATGATCAGCCAAAGTATTTTTTTCGGAAACTATTGCAGCCCGGGATGTGAAAATTGGTAGATGCAGTAAGCTAAATGAACCACGTGAGTATTCAAGGATAGGTCATTCCTTGACCTTGGCCCAAGGTCATTAAGATGCGAAAATTTAACTTATTTTCCGCAGAAACTTCAGGGCCATTTGTAACTAAATTTCAAATGAAAACTTTAGGGAACAAGGTATGAAAATTTATGAATATAAGTTTGGTCATATGACCAATATGACCGCTCATACAAGGTAAAAACCCTTCAGAAACCTTCCCTCCGGAATCTTTTGGCAGATTATCATACAAACCTGGTATGTAGCATCCGTGAACCAAGTAAAGCATAGTTTGTGCAAATGATGACCCCTTGATGGTTATGGCCTATTTTATGCCAAGGTCAACTTTAGTTGCATAGGCTTTTTCATGGGAAAAACGTCAAAATCGAGTATTTTTCGGAAAATCTTCCAGCCTGCGATATATTGAAGGTGCAGTTATCTAAATGAGTAAGCGAAACTTCATGAGTATTCTAGGTCAAGGTTAATCTTTGGTAACGGTTAATTCTTAACCTTGGCCCAAGGTCAGTCGGAGATGAGAATTACAACTTTTTTTTCTCAGAAAGCACTGCACCATTTGTTACCACATTTCTTATGAAGCTTTTGGGAACACGGAAATGACATATTACATAATACGAGTTTTGTCCCATGACTAGTTTAGCTGCCATGCCAATATAGGTTAAACACTTCAAAAACCTTATTCTCTGTAACCAATTGACGTATTGCCTTAAAACTTGGTATGTAGCATTTTCGTTTCGGGTCCATTTTAATGTGTTGAAATAATAAAACTATCTTGACTCTGACACAATTTACGTCAAGGTCAAATTTGGTTGCATATTATTCTATATAAGAAAAGTCCTTACGAACGAAAACACGCCTATTCAAATATGTTGAAAATGTTTGCCACCAGAAAATGACAATTTTCAGGTTAAAAAATGATATGTTTCATATTCCTGCTCTAAAAATATATTGTGGGTACTCGTTAGAACCGCCTCACTCGCCTAACGAGTACCCATAACCTATGATTTTGAACAGAAATACGAAAAACAAGAATATCGGTGAAACCGATTGATGCTCCCCGAACGTGCAATAGTCGGAACAGGAAACATTATCCCAGTTAAAGAGCAGTATACTGTGTATACTCACTGTACTTCAAAATGGAGTATAACAAAACCTGTCGGTGGACAGATTAGCTTGCCTAATGGCACTATCATACAAACGTCAGCAACACAAAAGTCGGAATAAATGAAAGGAAGTGTCTTCAGGTACGATACCATACCCCAAGAACCTGGGTGGTAGTTTAGCTATATTAATTGGGTAAAACTGTTAAATACAAATTATTGAAAACATACTCTCGTACACAGAGGCAATCCTCATAGGACTGTCTCCAGGTATGGTTCCCTATTGGGTGCCTTTACATGCATATAAAATATCAGACGAGTTCGAAAATTAAATTAAAATCCATCAGCAAATGTAGATATTAGAGCGATGACAAAGTTTTTTTCTAAAAAATAGCCACAGTGATCTTGACCTTGAGCCGAGGACCTTGAAAGTCAAACTTGCTTGAGATATTATCATACCCAACATTTGTATGAAGTTATATTAAAATCCATCAGCAAATGACGACCCTAGAGCGATGACAAAGTTTTTTTCTAAAAATAGACGCAGTGACCTTGACCTTGAGGCAAGGACCCTGAAAGTTAAACTTGCTCGAGATATTATCATACCCAACATTTATGTGAAATTATATTAAAATCCATCAATAAATGTAGGCACTAGAGCGATTACAAAGTTTGTTTTTCTGAAAATAACCACAGTGACCTTGACCTTGACCCCAGGATCCTGAAAGTTGAACTTGCTCGAGATATTATTACACCCAACATTTGTGTGAAGTTATATTAAAATCCATCAGCAAATTACGACGCTAGAGCGATGACAAAGTTTTTTTCTAAAAATAGCCACAGTGACCTTGACCTTGAGCCGAGGACCCTGAAAGTCAAACTTGCTTGAGATATTGTCATACCCAACATTTGTTTGATGTTATATTAAAATCCATCAGCAAATGACGACGCTAGAGTGAAAACAAAGTTTTTTTTCTAAAAATAGCCGCAGTGACCGTGACCTTGAGCCCAGGACCCTGAAAGTTAAACTTGCTCGAGATATTATCATACCCAACATTTATTTGAAATTATATTAAAATCCAACAATAAATGTAGGCACCAGAGCGATTACAAAGGTTTTTTTTTTTTTCTGAAAATAACCACAGTGACCTTGACCTTGACCCCAGGATCCTGAAAGTTGAACTTGCTCGAGATATTATTACACCCAACATTTGTTTGAAGTTATATTAAAATCCATCAGCAAATGACGACGCTAGAGCGATGACAATGTTTTTTTTTTCTAAAAATAGCCACAGTGACCTTGACCTTGAGCCAAGGACCCTGAAAGTTGAACTTGCTCGAGATATTATCATACTCAACATTTGTGTGAAATTATATTAAAATCCATCAATAAATGTAGGCACCAGAGCGAAAACAAAGTTTTTCTAAAAATAGCCACAGTGACCTTGACCTTGAGCTCAGGACCCTGAAAGTCGAACATTCCCAAGATATTATCATACCCAACATTTGTGTGAAGTTATATTAAAATCCATTCATAAATGTAGGCACCAGAGTGATGACATTTTTTTTTCTAAAAATAGCCACAGTGACCTTACACTGCAGCTTTAAACAAAGTACCATAACTCTGTGACGAATCATCCAATCAGATAGCACGGACAATATGCGCATCCCCTATTGCTGCTTAAGGTTCCATTGAAGTTTCGTTGAGTTTCTGCAGGTAGTTGCTGAGAATTCGCGTAGACACGAACAGTACCCTATATATTCATGCAGAATTCATCAAAGGGTCATAACTGTTGGAAAAATCATCGAACCATAACACGCAGGTGATATGCGCATCCACCTTCGATACTTAATAGTCCCATGAAGTTTCATTGAAATCCGCCCAGCAGTTTCTGAGAATTCGCGTAGACAAGAGCGGGACGGACGCACGGGCGCACAGACTCACGGACGCACGGACGAAGCGGCGACTTTATGCTCCCCTGAAATTTTTCGGGGAGCATAACAACATATACCCCTGTAAACCCCAGTTTTACGATATGAAAGTGGGTTTTGAGGGTATTTTTCGGAAACTACTGTTGCCTGTGAACTTTATATTTGTATAAGTAATCAACTAAATTGGTATAAGAAGCTACATGCGTATCAAAGGTCAATATCACTCCTTGACCTTGGACTATGGTTACTCAAGATATTAAAAATAAAAATTAAATAATTATTAAAAATTGATGGACAAATTCAAGTCAATTTCACAATACGTGAACAAGTCCGTGTAATGAACACCCTACTAAACCCCGCTTTATATAAGGAAAACTGGGGTTTACGGTAGAATACATTGTTTTTCTTATTTCTGGCCCAAGATACAGGTTGTGGGTACTCGTTAGAACCGCCTCGATGAGGCGGTTCTAACGAGCACCCACAACCTATGTTTGCAGCATAAATAACAAAAATATCACGGATTTTCATCAGAAAAAGTAGTCATTTTGGATATGTAAAAATGCACTGTGTCGCGTGGGTGTGTTATCGTAAAGTCTTTTTGGGATGAAAGAAATGGATTTTATTCAACCGGTCCCGGTCACATGACAAGATGGCTGTTATGACCATATTTGGTTAAAATGCTCAACAATTATCTTCTCTAGAGCCATAGGGCCCATTGAAACTATGACAGTAACATTGGGGACTCCGGCCCATTATAATTAGTACAAATGATTAGTCTGGGTTGACCTTTGCCCATCAGATGTGGTCACTTGTGTTTTTGTATGGGGAAAAAGTGGAAATTAACAATTTTTCGAAAATTGACATTACCTTTGAACTAAGATGGTTTATGTAGTCAGCTAAACAAGTTAATGAAGCTGCATGAGTTACTCATTGACTTTGGTCCAGGGTCATAAACCAACGACACTGTTGGTTGGTTGATTGGTTGGTTGGTTGGTTGGTTTGTTTGTTTGAGGTTTAACGTCCCAGACAGCACTGTATATGTCATTTTGGAGACGTTGCTTCCAATTTTGTGGGACTTTTACCCGACATTGAGATGAAATGACATCTCAATCCCTGCCGTCCAATGAAACCATTAGGGTATATGAGCATGAACGGGCCGACTCGCACCGCTTTGTCTGGGCCGGCTTAGACCATCTAAACGGTTTAACAGTACTCATGTATGGTTGGTTTCAGCTCTGCGTGGAAGCATCATGCAGCCCAATCTTTACTTCAAGCCCCGATGGGCGGGGGCCGCCATTGACACTGTAATTTTGACAATTGTTATAATAATTCATGTAATAATAATAATAATAATAATAATAATAATAAAGGGGCTATTCATTTTTACGGTAATTGTCCCAATGGAGCTGATACAAAAAGGACAGATGATAGATTATGGCAAACGAATATAATCGCGTCCCTGTACTTATTATTCGCCTCTATGCATGTAACCTGCCCGGGAAATGTGCTGATTTAGAAAATATGACCTGCATAGTGTTTACCAGGTCGTTGAACAAATCCAGGATTCAAACCTTTCTTGGCAGTTCCAGGTGTATCTATCAAAGCCTTTGTCAATACCCTTGTAGACGTATTTACAAAAAAGCATGGTTACAGATGGGATGGCTCATGAAAGTTCTAACAATGGTTCAGTCCACATTTAGAAAAAAATATCCACCTCCTAACCCACTCATGGTGAAAACGTTTTGTAGTTTCCCATGAACGCTGAAGTCATTTGTCGCATTAAAACCTGCATCAGCTGCACCCTAATTACTGCATATTTTCAGCTGCACAGAGAATCATTAACTTATGCAGATGTTGAATAGTATAAGTACTACATTGTTCAAAACAGTAAATATTCTAAAGTTTCATAATATAGCAGTTGAATTTTTGGTGACATTCTAAAACCCTGTCAAGAAGTTTGTTAACTGCGCAAATCCGTAGCTTCATATAAGATCGAGTAATGTGGAATGTTACTCACCACGTGAAGAAGTCCGTGAAAGGAACACCGCCCTTAAGCCCAGTTTATATAGAAAAAACTAGGATTTACGGAGGTATGCATTTTTTTTTTCATATTTCTGCTCTTTGACATAGATTATGAGCGATTCAAACGAGCACCGACAATCTATGTTTGTAGTTTAAGTGAGAAAAAATTGTACTGATTTTCGTCAGAAACGTAGTCATTTTGAAGATGTAAAAAACTGCACTGTGTCGCATTGGTGTGTTTTCGTAATGTAATCTGGGAAAACTCATCAGGCCGATTCGAACAAGTACATTTGTACCCACAATAAAATACTTCAAAGGGCAAAATACCCTTGTTGAGGTGAATACCAAAACTATTTCATCGAGTGTATTGAACACATTTGAATTTTCACGAATGCGAAGCAGGAGGAAAAAATTTGATGTTTTCAGGGCACGAAATAAAATATGTTTTGTATTTATCGACAAAAGTCAATTTCTTTTTTCACTTTATACATGACTTTTGCGATGTACTGTAACTGTACTGCACTTCTGATATGTAAACAAACCAAAAAAGAAGTCCGGGCTGCTACATGGTCATGTTATCTTTCACAACTCGAATATTTCATATCTTTGCACAATGTCAAAATATCATTTTAATTTGTTTCAGATATGCACTGAATTCAATATAATCTCCCGATCGGACTGTAACTGTAGGTGCAGTCTAGATCGGTCGGACTACGTTTACTATAATATTTTATAGATTACTTTCGGTAATTATTATAAGGCAGTTTTTATTATCCCACTGATAAGTTATGACATAACTTCTCCGTGACTTCAAGATTATATTTTATGTATCCAGACAGTAATTTGGATACGAAAGGCATTTCTGAGATCAAAGAATCCTGTTCACATCTGTATTTGCAAGCTGTTTTCTTGTGCATCATAAGAATATTACAGCTATGTTAGACAGTGTCTGTAAGAATGGCCTTATCTAATTTCCTTGTTTATATTCTTATCCTCAATACAACCGACTTATTGGGACGGCTCTAATTCGTTGCAGCGTAAACCGGGTCGTCCACGAAGTCGAGCAACGCGGTCACCCATCCAGGTTCCAACGCTTAATTTCGTACATAAGCCAACCACTCTACCCGCGTCGCCAAAAACGCCGGCTCCTACAGCAGGGCTGTAGAAGTGGTATATATCAAAAACCGTTACATTTATGCCCCAAATCCCTTGACGTCACCTCGAAGTCACACGTGCCTCACTAGGCCAACCCGAAGCCGGTGTCTATGCAAAAAACAAGCGGCACTATTTCCATCCCACCAAAGCCACCAAAGTAGCGCCACGAAGTCAAGTAGCGCGGGCACCCATTCAGGTTCTAACCGCGATATCCGTTGCTTAACTTTGTGAATAAGCCAACCACACTACTCGCACCGCCAAAAGAGCCGGCTCCTGGCATATAACAATAACCGTTACATAGTCTATTACCCCAGATTACTCACCAGGCCTGGCTGCTAGTTGCTGATGGCACCACATCTGTCAGTTTAGAAGATCTTTCTCTTTAAGTGCAGTTTAATGCAGCCAGAAAGTATAGCATGTTCTGTTTTCCTTTTATATAATCTGGGTGTCAAGGCTAGTCCCAGGCCTCGTATAGTGGTATGCCCATGACAGAGAAAAACAGTATTTTAATTGTAACAGAAACAAAGTAGCTCCTTAGAACTGAAATACGCTTTTTGTAGTTTCTGGTATGCATACATAAATTTTTATCATTGACCTGTTTACTTAGATGTAGATACTGACAATGCCTTTGTCAGGTCAGGTTATTGCTGCTAATAGTAACATGTAAGCCAGTACAACCTGCTGCATGCGAGCAGATGGGACTTCTCGGGAGGGCAACCCATCGATCCCTAAACAAAGCTAACATGGGTACATGTAGGTGGGACTCATAGCCTTGGTTGACAATCCACCTAGGGGTTATAGTTCCCTAAACAAAACTTAGCGAATGGCAGGGGGGCTCGCGTTCCTTTGTGCACAGCTGTGGTGGTCGTGCAACGAAACCCTGTGTTGGTGTTTGGTCACTCTTGCTGTGCACATTTAACACAGTGTTCCTCTGCCATTGCAAAGGTAGATGGAGCTCTCAAGTCCTGGTCGGCAATCAATCTAGGAGAAGGCAACTCCAAACAAAAACCTACATATCTGAATTAGTCTATTCCAGCTATGTAAAATATAAGTGAAGGCAATGATCAGGAATCGATACAATTAACCCACAGCTCCCATCAGAGACGCCAAAAGGAAAGAAGGAGAAAGAAACACAAACATGAAATAGCTAGACCCCAATGGAAACATCAATAGCGGAAAGCCAAACGAACAGTTACATTCCCACAAAAGGGCCAATTGGCTATCCACAACAAAAAATATAAGCGACACACACACTCAAAGACAAACAATAGCAAAATAAATCGCGACAGAAGAACCGCCTTGGAACGGTCAGTGAAACGAATTCCACTGGGGGTGGGGGGGGGGGTGCTTAAATCGATTTTACGCGACCGCAATCCTTGCCCTTACTTCCGGTGCGATTTAGACAAAATAATTTGTTCAGTCCATATGAAGGACCCTTAACTCATCATTGCAACATCTCCGAGGACACAAAAATCAAACAACCACAAAGATGAAACAACGGTGAGAACTCGACAGCAAAAAAACAATGAAATGTTGGAGCAAAAGAAAATCAACAGTTAGACTCGGCAGCTGTTTGTTTTGTTTGATTTGAGGTTTAACGTCCCCGTCAATACTGTAAAGGTCATTTTGGAGACGTTGCTTCAAATTTTGTGGGACTTTTACCCGACACTGAGATGACATGACATCTCAAGCCCTGCCGACCAATGAAACCAATAGGGTTATAAGCATGGACGAGCCGACTCGCACCGCTTTCCCTGGGCAGGTTTAGATCCTCTAAGTGGTTTACCAGTACTCGTGTGCGGGTCGGTTTCAGCTCTGCGTGGAAACACCATGCAGCCCATCTATTTCTTCAAGCCCCGATGAGCAGGTGCCGAGACTCGGCAGCTGTGACGGAAGAAATCATTTCTCTGATTAATCGGTTCAAACGGCCATGTAGCAACATGTCGTGGAGCATGAAGAGCATGACAAGGCACTCAAGATGTTATGGTCAGCCACTGCATTCGGGCTTAGCTCCAAATGTCTCGACACTGTCTTGCCTCTGGATACAGCTAGGTAGGGACGAGAGAGCGAGGTTGACTCTGCGCGCCTCTCCCTCAAAATAATCTAGTTTACAGCGCATGTCACCTTTATCACTGCAGACACACATACGCATGAAACTCCAAAAGCCCTGTGACGATGGGTGAGCGTCGAAACAGCAGGTGAGGATACACTGGAAGCTGTAGTTGCGAACCTGCACATAGGCGGCTTGGTTCTATATGGTCGCTTTCCATAAAAGACTCCTCAAAAGTGATTAAGATTGGTCATTGTCAGTAATGACAGACGAACTATTATTATTAGATTCTGACAGGCTCTAAATATGAATCAAAGGACTGAACAGCCATGCAGATGACAGATTCTTTCACACGTGACTGTAAGAGGTCAGTTTTATTTCCATACTGAAGTATGATTATTGTACTTTCTTCACATTGTCACTTGGCGTGGTAGAAATGCGTTTCCCATATGGCTTCCTACAACAGGCTGTCTATAGCATTTTAAAGTACTCGGCCATCAATCGGACACTCAACTTAATACGGCTGTTTCGTCGGCAAATATATATAATCGGTAGTTAACCCAATCACCGTTGGCAACTTTGCTTCCCTCTTTAATTGCACGCCGGTGGGTCAGGCCTCAGAATCCATGACGGTTCCAACGTCAAGGCTTATTGAGAATTAGAGAGATCTAATTCAAGGTAATGTTGGTTGGTGCCTGATGCTCTGTCTCTGGTCGGGCCCATCGGAGTCTAACTGTTGGTTTTCTTTTGCTCCAGCATTTCAGTGGTTTCTTGCTGTCGAGTCCTCACCGTTGTCTCACCTCTGTGGTTCTTTGATTATTTGTGTTCACGGAGATGTTGCACTGATGAGTTAGGAAGCCTTCATGCGGACTGAACAAATTATTTGTCTAAATCGCGACGGAAGTAAGGGCGAGGATTGTGGCCACGTAAAATCGATTTAAGCCCCCCAGTGGAAATCTTTCCACTGACCGTTCCAAGGCGGTTCTTCTGTGGCGATTTATTTATGTTGTTGTTTGTTACTTACTGTGTGTATCACTTGTGTCTCTTCATTTTGGATGGCCATATGGCCATTTTGTGGGAAAGTAACTGTCCTTATGGCCTTCCTTTGTTTAGGTTTCCATTATGGTCTGGTCGCTTAATGTTTGTGTTTCTTTCCCTTTGGTGTCTTTGATAGGTGGAGTAAGTTAATTGTATGATTCCTGATCTTTGTTTTACTTCTACTTTAGAAATGACAAGATCTGTCTGGTAATGTATGTAGATGAGAAACAGAATCTGTCCCAAAATAGAGTCCTGAGGCACTCCTACATGTAATTGGAACCGAGTGAAACTCTTAACCTCCTAGAACTGCAGAATGCGTCCGGTCACCCAAAAAGGCATTGATCCTTACAAGTGCTTTACCTTCGAGTCAAAGTAGAAGTAAAACAAAGATCAGGAATCGATACGATTAACTTACTCCACCCATCAAAGCCACAAAAGTGAAAGCAACACAAACATGAAGCGACCAGACCATAATGGAAACCTAAACAAAGGAAGGCCATAAGGACAGTAACTTTCCCACAAAATGGCCAAATGGCCATCCTAAATAAAAAGACACAAGTGATACACACAGTAAGTAACAAACAACAACATAAATAAACCGCCACAGAAGAACCGCCTTGGAACGGTCAGTGGAAAGACTTCCACTGGGGGGCTTAAATCGATTTTACATGGCCATAATCCTCGCCCTTACCTCTGTCGCGGTATACACTAATTTTGTTTAGTCCGCATGAAGGTGGATACTGGTGGATTTTCAAAGGAGTTTTGCGTTATTCGCTTTTTCGGGGACCTCGGAAATAGCTATATCTATCTATCTATCTATCTATCTATCTATCTATCTATCTATCTATCTATCTATCTATCTATCTATCTATCTGTTGCCGATGATAATATTCTAAGCCATGCCATTCAACATTGGCCTTTTTCACGTTACGCCTGGTCTCCTTTAGTTTAATGTCTTGTTCGGCGAGACAGAATTACACGTAAATGAATACAATAAATTCGGCATTTCTACTCACATTATGATTTAGGGGTACATGCATTCCTTGTTCTTCCATTGATAAACAATATATGCAAACACTATCAGGCAGCAGGATTTACACAGGTCATAGCCATCTACCTTGTTCCTTCATCGGAAGCTAGGTACAGCGAAAACTTATTATCAAAGCTGATACATTGCACAAAATATCAGTTTGAATTTCATTTGGATATTTACAGTAAAAGATATCCATGAGATCATTTATATCTATACGTTTTCTCTTGGACAAGTTGTCCGTCGACTAATGGCGTATTGATATGCGATTCTCTATACAAGACTCTGATCTTTTGTCAATAATTGCAACATCTCTCAAATAATTAAAAGTTCATTTAACATGTTCTAGGTCGCACCGAACAGCTATTACAAAACGCGTTATAGTAGCAAGGAATGACAATAGAATATGTCATTAAAATGATAAGATTTCTACCAAAGCTGAATGTTGATATTTTTTATCACATTAGAAATGACACAGATGTTTAGTTAGTTTGTGCTCTCCCGTTATCGGTGTACTCTTTAAACTATGGTCGGTGACGAAGGGAAGGTAATGCATATCTCAAAGGCCTGGTCCCTTTATGAAAATTTGGGGGTTGAGGTTGGGAGTGTGGTATTGAATTTACGGTCCGTTTCCTCAAATTCAGTCATTTAGTGTCAGTGCTTCCAATTACATGCTGTACATCAAACACCACTTTTAACATTCTTGTTAACCACAGTGCTATGTGTTGTCAAATGGCATATTCAGATAGCATCATCCATAATTGACTTTGTATGCAATTCCCCAAAATGCATTTAGCTGCTCTTCACTATCAAAGAAATTCTGAATGGGATATAAAAGTAACAACTTATATTTTAGTCAACACTCTTATATTTGTTTTTATCACATAATGCACATTACATTGTGGGATCACGAATGGCAGAAAATGAATACAAACCAGGGCCCCGGCAGCGCTATCAGAGGAGTAGTAGAAAAATTTGTGGACGGACAGACAGACAGACAGACAGACAGACGGACGGACAGAGTGATTACTATAGGGCTCCCACACTTTCAGTGCGGGGCCCTAATTAAAACTACAGGCATCAGGGACATTTTCGCATTCGAGGATAGACCGTTTGCAAAATATACTGAAGGAAACGTCTGACGCAAAACCACAGGAGAGTAGTTCAGCATCCAATGCAGCCTAAAACGTTGTCGCAACCATCCAGTAGTGGAATAATCTGCAGTTGTGAGACACCAAGTTAACGATCGGCTCCAAATAAGTGAAGTAACCTTGAAAGGGCGGTAAACCTCCCTCCAACCACCAAAAGAAAAAAAATAATCGTCGGCCAATTCGCTGCCAATGGGTCGTCGATGTGCAGCAATGCTGCGGGTGGCCATACCACATGCTTTGATTTTGTACTGAGATTGTGTGAGTGTGTTGTTGGGATTAACCCCTTGTTTGTGTCTACCCTTTGTGCTACATGTATGCGATATGAGAACTTCTAACACTTTTTCATTGCAACGTGTGGTGATATGATTTAAATCCTTGCTTATGCCAGCTTTGGTTACAATTAAAGCAAATATAAATGAAATATAAAAACACTGAATTTTGTTTTGCGTTGGGAGTGCCTTTCAGTATATTTTGTGTACTGGTTGCTCATAGAAATTACGGCATGTGGATATATTTTGCCAATGTGGGATTGTTTGCTGGGTATCTGTAGTTTTATGAATCTGGATGCTGTGAAAGGCAAAGGTGCAGCGGCATATCTCAATTCAAGAGTGTAGATTTGAACCCAAAATGCCGCTGCTTTCCAAAGAGGACACCTGGAAAAGTTTACTGGTTGAGGTCTACTTTTCTGTTTATCTGTTGCATGTGACAGAGTGTAAAATACATTTCAACAGGTGCATAGGGCTGGTGTTTTAGGCGTCAGCTTACAGAATATGTCAAAGTGAGGTGGTGCCATATTTTTGTTTGTAAAACTAGTGGGTGATGTAAGTAGAATGATGCCACTGTCGACCTATTCAAAAAGAGAAGTGTTTCTATGTACCATATATTCTGTTTTGATTTCGTGCATGTATGGAGTACTTCAAAACCAAAACAGAAGTCATCGCTTTCTCTAGGATTTGTTGATAAAGATTTAAAAAAATTGTGTGGCGCGGACAAAAATGTGCTACGATTCCCATTGCTGCCTTAAGCGAATTCAACATTACGATAACAGATCAGTCTGCAAAAGTTGGCCGAACTACCAATGAGCAAAAATACAGAAAATTATGTACACCCATGTCGACCTCATGTTCTGTATACACAGTTTATATTTTCTTTTCTTGTCCTTTCTTATCATTGTGTTTATTCATAATCAATTTGAAAAAAAAAATGAGTTCTTCTTTAGCCGGTGCTAGAGGGCGTGACCGCACATTTCAGTACTGGTCATGAACAAACTCAAAATAAAAAGAAGTGGAGGCAATGATCAGGAATCGATACAATTTAGCCATAGTCCCATCAGAGACGCCAAAGGGAAAGTAGCACAAGCATGAAACAACAGACCCCAATAGAAACATCAATAGCGGAAAGCCAAATGGACAGTTACTTTCCCACAAAATGGTCAACAGGCTATCCAAAATAAAAAAAAATTAAGCGACACAAACACCTAAAGACAAACCATAACAAAAAATAAACCGCGACAGAAGAACCGCCTTGGAACGGTCAGCGGAAACGAATTCCACCGGGGGGCTTAAATCGATTTTACGTGGCCACAATCCTCGCCCTTACTTCCGTCGCGATTTAGACAAATAAATTGTTCAGTCCGCATGAAGGCCTCCCAACTCACCAGTGCAACATCTCCGTGAACACAAATAATCAAACAACTACAGAGATGAAACAACAGTCAGGACACGACAGCAAGAAACCACTGAAATGCTGGAGCAAAAGAAAACCAACCGTTAGACTCCGATGGGCCCGACCAGAGAGAGATCATCAGGCACCAGCCAACATTTATCTTGAATTAGATCAAGCGTGTTTGCTAGTTTCGTTTATTTTGGTCAAACGATCTAAGTATTCAGAACTTATTCACAGAGGTGTTCAATTCACGGACTTGTCCACCTGATGCAAAGAAAAATAATTTGATATATTGTTTGACAGTCGACCCAATTGGGTTTTTACATATAATAAAAATCTTATTGTTGATGTCGATGTGACTGTCATTGATCCCCGCGCAAATTATGTTTGTACGAAATCCAGATAATGGTTATCAATAGCTTTGTTTTTTTTTTTTTTTTTTGTTTTTTTTTTTTATTTCAGGTTTAACAACCCCGTCAACACAGTATAGGTCATTTTGAAGACGTTGCTTCCAATTCTGTGGGACTTTTGCCCGGCATTAAGATGAAATGACATCTCAAGCCCTGTCGCCCAATGAAACCAAAAGGGTTTATAAGCATGGACGGTCCGACGTGCATCGCTCTGATACGGCAGGCTTAGATCCTCTAAGCGGTTTAACAGTACTCGTGGGCGGTCGGTTTCAGCTCTGCGTGGAAGCACCGTGCCCATCTATTTCTACAAGCCCCGATGGGCGGGGGCCGTGGTTATTAATAGCAGTGTCATTATTGTCGTTGTGACGCCAGAGTTCTGTGTAAAGAGAGTTATCTGTATGTCGCAGGTGGAGTTTGGGATAAAGGAGTAACTCAGTCGGACTAGTTGGTTTTATTTATAAAATAGGAGAAAAAGGGTGTCCTGCAACAAATACAAATAATTGTCATAGCTACTATAATATACTAATAAATATATATGACTAATTGATATTACATATATTCAATATAGCATGACAATAAAAACTGTCATAACTATCCCTGAATAAATATAATAAATATAGAGAAGACTTTGTCGGTATGAATCGACAAATGTCAGACGACGACAACAATTCTTTGGACAGCCGGTGCATGATAATATATGAAATTATTCCAACCTCATGCACAAATCATATTAACATAAATAAATAAATACAGAAATTCTAAAATACAGAGAGGCAGATTAGACGTCACTGAGATAACAAAGATACAGATCAGACGGCTCAGCTTCACCGACCGAGCTGTATATTTGCCTCTCACAATTTATATATAAATTTACCTTGGTCAAGAAGCCGTATGATACAGTGGTTTGCATATTATGCGCTTAATAATCGAGGTCCTTGAAATGATCCCTGGCTTCTTCAGACATCAGACAAACCGCCAGACCAAGGCCTCATCTCTGCATGACCATACTAGTTGCTGGGACACATAATTAAAACTTCACACACATTGGTCTTATTAAAACTACATAATCTTGGGACCAGCACATAAAATATTGCAGCACAGGGAAAATATTAATGTTTCACTCCAGGTTATACCGAAATCCCTTATATAATAACTATTTTCTGTATCGGAATGTGGGACACAGACCGACATAATGAACAATGGCTGGGACAACTCTTGTTCCCCTAAATAACCAATGCAACTACATAAAACTATTCATGTACATACGTAAACTCACAAACTGAATGGCAAACATTGCAGACCCCGATCAGATGGCATCATCAGAATTCATCTGATCTGGTTCCACACTGTTTACAAAGGCAGAGATGTACATGAATAGCAGGACAAGGGATAAACTAAACCATGTTCTTCTATGGACAACTTGAAAGCATTTTGCTTATCAGCAATTTACATGTACAATGTAAATATTGGCCCATTCAGAATAAATACACAATTTCTGGTAAAATAATACTATTGTGGAAAAGCGCAAGCATTGGGGAATTACCTGGACTCATCTTAAAATAATAATACTACTAGATCTATATCTATTTCTGAAATCATTGAAGACTTCAATTCAGTTGAAAACCAGCTGTACAAAATAGCTGTTCCAGAAATCATACAAAAAGATTTCCCGCGTGCAATAATTGTTATTGTGCATATTAAAAGTGACCAATCACACATACTGTTACTCACACATACGTTAAAAGTCAATGGGGGAAAATACCTTTGGCTATAATAAAAGAAATTCCATTGGTTGACCTCAAATGTCAAAAATAAACAATAATGAAGGCACTTTCGTTTTGCCACCGGAATATAAGCCGAAGTGACGAGGTGCAACAAACTACCGAAAAAGGGACAACCAAGACAATTCACCTTTACGAGTATATTACAAAAAGTAACAACTGTGACATTCTCCCCTGCTTAGAATAAAATGTCTCCTGATATTTTCAATATCAACAAAGTATGGAAATCACGACGCTGGATGTGATATGAAAAAAAAATTAAAAACAATACACTACCTGAAGTGTACACATTATAAAAATACCGATCAGTTAAATGATTCTGAAGAATCAATATCAGCAAAAATTGCTCCACACAGTATTCTACTTTTTACACTTTATATGAATACAATAATGTATCTCATGATTTCCAACGTTTAAAGAAAACACTTCATAACTGAACTATTCCTGAACAGTTCATGAAACATAGTAAATCAACATGAACATCCAGCAGGTTGTGAGTTATAACACAGCTACTATCCCCATTTAAACAGACTTTTACATATAAAATACAATGTATCTTATGATTGCTATAGAGCTTACCACAACAACCACAGAAACATACACAGACAAGGATTTGCAAATACACAATTTTAATATATAGTGTATCTTAAGACTGTAATGGATCTAACCACAACAATCAAAGAGACATTCAGACACTTAATTGCAAATACACATAAATTCACTGACTGACATTCTCCCCTGGATGGGAAAATGTATATAAAACACTAATTTGCAAATACAAATAATTTCACTGACTGTGACATTCTCCCCTGAGTGGAAAAATGTAATTGAAACACAAATAAAATACATATTTAAACAAAGTACTCCTGTACATCTGGGTTTTCAATCAGTATCTGGCTGCTGACCCAATCGCCATAGCGGTTAGGAGCTTTTCTTACTCTGGTCGACTTTCTCGGGGATGGAGGCATTGCTGCTGGTAATTCAGATGCTTCTGGTGGATGTGACTGATCTGAGTCAGTCCCTATTGAATAAGGGTGTGTAGTGTCATCCACGAGAAATGCATCTGGAGTACCATCAGTTGTCTGCACTAAATCAAGATCAGATAAGGAACCTGATAATTGAATATTAGGACCATGACCTGAAATAGAAGAAGGAACTCTACTCCTTTGCTGAGACCTTCCACGCCTAGGTTGCAGGACGGGGTAAATAAAAGGTGTATTTGTGTCAGAATCAGAATGACTTGATTCTGAATCACCTGAAAATGTATCCCGCTGATTGGTGGCAACCCTTCTAGATCGTAGAGGCCTTGCTTGAGAATCTGAATTATCAGATTTTGCCGGAATAGCACTAAACGGTAGTAGCATATTCCGGTGTAGAGTTTTGACCACATGGTCACCAGATTCCTTTTGGACCTTGTAGACAGGGACATTTTTATTGGGGATTTTAACAACTACATGTGGTGTTTTCTCCCATCTGTCCGCTATCTTATGCCTTCCCCGAAAGCCAACTTGCCTTACTAAGACTCTGTCGCCTACATCTAAAGTTGCTTCTCTGACTTTGAGATCATAGTGTCTCTTATTCTTGTCAGCACTTTTACGAGCTTCATTTGAAGCAACTTTATATGCACCCTGAAGACGTTTATTCAGTTTTGTTGCATAATGCTCCTTAGTACGGACTTTATGCTCCTCCGGGGACTTCAGACCTAAATAGGCGTCAATAGCAAGTCTGGGGTATCTTCCAAACATACGGAAGAAAGGACTATAACCAGTACTGTCATGGCGAGTAGCATTGTACGAGTGTACCAATGGAGCTACATATGATTTCCAGTCTTCCTTCTGATGGCTCTCTAAGGTACCCAACATATTTAATAAGGTCTGATTGAACCTTTCCACCATACCATTCCCCATAGGGTGGTATGGTGTAGTTCTAGATTTTTCAATACTAGCCAGGCTGCAAAGTTCCCTAATGACATTGCTTTCAAAATTTCTTCCCTGATCGCTATGTAAACGAGCAGGGAAGCCATAATGAACAATGAAATTGTCGAAGAGAACTTTTGCAGTGGTTTTGGCTTCTTGATTTCTAGTTGGAAATGCCTTGGCGTACCTTGTAAAATGGTCTGTAATGACCAGGATGTTTTCAAAGCCGCCCTTAGACCTTTCCAACGTAAGGAAATCAATACATAATAATTCCATGGGCTGTGTACTGACTATATTGCATAGTTCAGCACCAGGAGCTGGAATAATCTTTCTTCTTATGCATTTTTCACAAATCTGTACCTTGTTTACCACATCTGCTTCTAAACCAGGCCAATAAAAACGTGAACGAACCAATGACAGAGTGCGATCACGGCCCTGATGACCGACATCATCATGTAAATGTTGTAACACAATGCTATGAAAGCGAACAGGTAATACAAGTTGTTTTGTGTCAACACCATTCAGTACAGTAAACCTGTACAAAATGTTGTCACACAAAGATAACTTGTTCCATTCTCGAAAGTATTTCGAAACCTCTGAACTTTCAGACTTTCGATCAATATCTGGTGGTTTATAACCACCTTTGATCAAATACATGACTCTGCCAATGGTTGGATCGGAAGCTTGTTCCTTTGCCCAGTCAACAGTACTAATATCAGTAGAATCTACTGAATGATCTAAATGAGGGTCAACAGAATCCAGAATAGTTGCATGACTAGTAACAACTAAATTTTCGGCCAAAGGACAACTGTCACGTGATACAGTAAGGGCATCACAAATTGCCGAAATAACATCTGGAAATAATTCCTCTGTATCCTGAGGTCTTCTAGAGAGTCCATCTGCATCTCCATTGGATTTACCACTTCGGTAAACTAATTTAAAATTGAAACTACCAAGAGATGCTAGCCCCCGATGACTTGTTGCATCTAATTTGGCTGTAGACAAAACATAAGTTAAGGGATTGTTGTCTGTATAGACAGTGAACTGATTTCCATAGAGATAGTCATGGAATTAGTCAGTCACTGCCCATTTCAGACAAAGAAATTCCAACTTATGTGCAGGATAGTGCTTTTCACTATTCCTAAGGCCTCTACTAGCGTACGCAATAACGCGTTCCAGACCGTCTTGTTCTTGATAAAGAACAGCACCAAGCCCTTCAGTACTGGCGTCAGTATGCAGAATAAAGGGTTTTGAAAAATCTGCATATGCTAAAATAGGAGGAGAGGACAGTTTTTCTTTAAGGGAATTAAAAGCAAGCTCTTGAGCATCACCCCACTGCCAAGGAACAGACTCCTTCTTCTTCTTCTTCTTCTTCTTCTTCTTCTTCTTCTTCTTCTTCTTCTGTCTGGGAACTTTATGGGTACAATGGCCCACAAGTAAATCATTTAAGGGTTAAACGATTTTGGCATAATCCCTTATAAACCCCCTATAGTAGCCCGTGAAGCCTAAAAATGACCGTAATTCTTTTACGTTACTTGGTGCGGGCCAAGAAGCTAATGCCTCTATTTTGTCTGGGTCAGTTTTTACTCCCTCTTCACTTACCACATGCCCCAGATATTTAACATTCGTCTTAAAGAATTCGCACTTTGAGGGCTTTAACTTAAGACCATGTTGCCTTAATCTGCTAAAAACAGCTTCCAATCTGTCTAGATGATCCTCAAAATTTTCAGAGAAAATCAAGATATCATCTAAAAAGATAAGACATTCCTTCAAACTGAGTTCCCCCATAGTGCGCTCCATAAGACGTTGAAATGTTGCCGGTGCGTTAGTTAACCCGAATGCCATGCGATTACATTCGTAAAATCCCAGGTTTCCTACGCTGAAGGCTGTTTTATGTTTGTCTTCTTCTTTCATTTCAACTTGCCAATATCCACTGCGCAAGTCTAATTTTGAGAAGAATTTTGCCCCTAGAAGTGTATCTATGGTGTCATCAATACGAGGCAATGAGTATGCATCTTTAACTGTACGGCTATTTAATTTGCGAAAATCTACGCAAAAGCGTAATGAGCCATCCTTTTTTCTAACAAGCACGACATTGGACGAAAATGGACTTTGTGACTCCCTTATTGCACCTGCTTCTAACATTTCTTTAAGATGTATACGAACTTCCTCATAAAGGGCTGGAGGAATTCTACGATAAGGCTCTTTGAAAGGAGTTTCATCATTAAGTTTTATCTCATGCTTAACAATGTCTGCTTTGCCAAGGTCTGTTGGACCATTAGAAAATATACAAGACCATCTATTTAATACAACCTTTGCCTGCTCTTCCTGATCCGAAGTAAGATTTTCAGTGTCAACAGTGACGCCTAAATCTTCAAAAGATGTTGAATTTAAGTTTTCTTCCTGTTTTTGTGATAAATCAGGAGTCCAAGAATCAACTACCTTTACACCATTCAAAGAACAGAGAAGAGATTTTGGAGGAATCTCAATCACATGAGCAGACAAATTACAAACACGGACTGGAATTCTATTAGTCGTACCAGAATGTTTCAATTCAACAACACGAGGACAAATGGTCAAATCACCTGATAAAGAAGTGTCTGTATGCTCTGTAACCGAAGTGTTAAAATGACCTACATTTCTTGCTATCCCATGCATAGTTTTAATCTCACCGGGAGCTAAACGAATACCAAAGTTGTTTGTAGTTTTGACTGGTATATTGTCATCACATATATTATCAAAAGCTAACTGCCATTCCTCAGGGACTGATTCCTCTAAAACTTGTGAGGAAGTATACTTTGAGTTCCTACAGCGATTAATAATATTAGTACCAATCAAAGATGGAACTTTACTATTGTACGAAGTATCTGAAACGACTAACATAGGTATCTTGTCAGATAAGGCTCCAAAATGTGGAATCTTAATATCTGCTTCAATATAGCCAATGTATGGAATCTTACTACCATTGGCAGTTGTGACTGACAGACCAAATTCTGAAATATCATGTAAACTTGGTTTTGGACTCAAAGATTCATAAAATGATTGTGAAACTGAACTAATCATTGAGCCTGTATCTATTAAGCCACGTGTATTGACACCACAGATATTAATATCACTTTCATTAGATGAACCTATCATTCTTTCAAGTACAGTGGGATTTGACTTAGGGCTACTATAGGTGGTAGCTTCCTCTGGTCGCCCTTCAACAGAGGAAGTTAAAAGTTTAAATGTTGATCTGAACCTTTTGAAGTACCACCACGGTTAGCACCACGGCCGCTAGTGCCACCGCGATAATTACTTCTGGACCGACAACCACCTAAACTGCCACGCGAAGTATCATTTTGGGAATCAATTGTGTTTCCCTGGTACCCCCGGCCAAAATCACCATGTGTGTTATTGTAGCTACCGCGTCCATAACCACCACGAAAATTGCCTCTCTGCCTGAAATTCCTACGGTTATAGTTTGTATAGCCGCCGCGCTGATCTTGAAAAGATCTGTAGGACGACGACTGACTATCAGCAGACTCCTGCTGATTTTCAAGTCGTTGTTCCATAGACTTCATTCTGCCCATTAAATCGGACAGCTGTTTTAAAATTTTGTCCTCTTTGGACTCCGTTTCAGCCTGTCCAGACTGCTGTTGGGCCTTTTGTTTCTGAGTAGGTCTCAGGCAACTGGCTTCCTCAGATTCTACTTTTCGAATCTCTTTTAGCAAAGATTGAAATTCAAAAATACTGTCATAAAGATGACGGGTAGAATTTTTCAGTTGCTGGGATTTAAGCCCAGTCCAAAATTTACTACGAAGGATGGAATCTTTTGCTGAAAATTCAATGTGGCCATGGGTAACTGCCCTTGACAGTGTTTGCTCAAGACGCGTCCCATATGACACTATAGATTCAGAATCTTTCTGAAAGTCATTATAAAATGTTTGCATCAGGGTTGCACCTGTGCTCACAATACCATAAAACCCTTCTAATTTGGCTAAAATTTCATCAACAGATGCATTTTCCCCAAGAGGTATAATTACATCTCTCGCAGAACCTCTCAGAGAGTTTCTTATAGATTGTAATAAGGAATATTCAGGTAATTCCTGAATATTTCTTAAACATTTCACCTCTAAGCTCCATACTTCATATGTAGCTTCTCCCTTTTGTGGTACTTCCGAACCACTGAAAATGGGGAGTTTGGGGAAAGAGAAATTTTGTGGCACATAAGTGACATTTTGACCTTGTGATGCATTAAAAGGTTGATGCATTGTTGGGACAGGTGTAGTAAGGGGATTTTTAAATGTAAATTTAGGTTTAGCACCTTGTGATACTGGGTTTGAAGGTAATGTCGCCCGGGGAGTACTTGTAAGAGTATTAAATGTAAATTTGGGCTTAGCAGCCTCAGGTACTAGGTCTGATGGTAATGTAACCCGAGATGTACTAGCAAGTGTACTTTTCTTAGCTAATGCTAAAAGGGCATCATAGTCTTCTTTACTGAGTACTTTATACTCAGAGCTAGCTTTAACTTTTGTCAAAGCTTCTTCCAGTGCTTTATCACTTTCATCCCCCGTTGCTCCACCTGTACCTTCTTCAGATTTATTCAAAGACATTTTGAAAAATAATGCTTTATTTCAACAGGGTATTTGAAAATACTTTAAATTATATTATTGTCACTAATAGTGGACTTGTACTGATAATTTACAAAAAAAAATTGACCAGAAATAAAACAGCAAACTGTTGGAAGACTCAAGTGAGGCTGTGCAGTAATTGTTCCTGACTGATGGTTGACCGAAGGTTAAGCACCTGACGGGGAAGAGACCCTACCTACTGCGCCACCTTCACTCAATAAGTATCAGCAAAGAACAAAAACTACAAGGCTAAATTCACTTGCAATCTACAAATATTTGAGTGATGATCTTTTTCATCCAACAGTAAGCTAGATCCGAATTTGGATGAATACCATCTTTGTACAAAGAAAAATCTAAACTGGACCTACTGCTAATATCACCATGTGCTTTTCTGTCATTTTGCAGATCTCTTTTGAAATTTGGTGAATTAACACTATTCAGTCTGAAGTTT
>OY757017.1:148897627-149062725 GCA_963580285.1 Lucinisca nassula
TTTTTAAATTTTACAGGAGACAGTTTTTTCTGTTTATTAATTTCATAAATAGCTCATCAGGGTATTCATGAAAGCTGATCTACCAGGTAAAATAAGGAGTTTGAAGTGAAGTATGTTGTAATTCATGGCATGTGACAGAAAAAGAGATATTAAACAAAGTTTGAGTTAGATCTGTTTTCCCATTAAAAATATCCAATTTTCGCAATTAAAGTTAATGCAACACTGGTCTAACTGGAATTAAATCAGTGTTTCTGGTCACTTTCTATTTTCAAAAACAAAATTACTCATAATCAGTAGAAGCAATATCTAAAGTACAAAGAGCAAACTAAACCTTCATGTATTTGAAGAATATTTATTGCTGCAAAGCGGTAAAATAACGTTTTCCCCATTCTTTTTCTTGTAATCTAATGCAATGTCATGTAGAAACATAAATGTAATACATGCAATTTAAAATTACTTTTGCATTTAACTGCTTGTTATATACTGTATCTTACAGCAGTAGTCATTATACATTTAATTCATGATTATATATTTAATTCATGAAACAAGTTGGAGAATTAACATTTTTTCGAGCCTTCACGAGCAAAATACTCAAAATGCCTAACTTAATCTACAAATTTCAATTGTCATAACTATTTGGCTTCCCATGTTATTAAGACACATTATACAGAGATATATAATACAGATGAACACATTTTAAGAATAAAACATTACCATAGTTGCCATAATTAGAACTTGGTGCACTTAGATTTGTTTGATTTGAGGTTTAACATTCCCTGTCAACACTGTATAGGTCATTTTGGAGACATTGCTTCCAACTTTGTGGGACTCTTACCCAACATTGAGATGAAATGACATCTCAAGCCCTAGAGGACATTGAGGTGAAATGAAATCGCAAGCCCTACCACCCAATGGAACTAATACGATTTTTATGCATGGATGGTCTAATTCGCGCCACTTTTCCTGGGCAGATTTGGAACCTCTAAGAGGTTTACCAGTACTTAAGTGCGGTCAGTTTCAGCTCTGCCTGGAAGCATTATGCCGGACTCAACATGACATAAATAGTGATTACTGGGCCTCTAAACTCTAAATCAAACCAAAGTTGACCATGATGTTAAAGGATAGCAATAAGTATTTTTATTCATAGTGCTGTAATAGGTAAAATGACCTGTGTACTTTTGAAGTCACATTTTCATTACACAGCCATATATATATGTAAAGTCAAAATATTTTTTGGACAAGGGGCCCACTCTTTTTACTCACTTCTATTTTCTAGGCTTTAGGAGCCTACTTGGAATGCAAAAATGCAAAAAGGTCAACTTTGATTGCTGGTTCATTTAAAACCAGTTACTGAAAGTGATTTCCATGTTCTGAGGACAAATATTAAGACTTGTTTTTAGCTCTGAACAAATATAAAGACCTTATTTTACAATAATAGACCTTTTCTTTATCTTTGTTGATGTCAAAGTTTTTGTTGTTTTCTTTCCTGAAAATTTGTGAAAATCAAAAAAAAAAAAAAAAAAAAAGTCAATTCTCATAAACCTTGAACAAACCCTCCTTACAGACCAAATGATTGTATCCCACTGAGCAGCAGTATAAATGGAAATATTTTTAGTTGCATGCTCAGTTGTGGCATAGCACCATTCATTCTCATTAAAAGTATGACCTTTTTCGTCATAACTGTACATTATATTTGTGAAGAGAATGTCTTATTTGTTTGATTTGAGGTTTAAAGTCCCTGTCCACACTATATAGGTCATTTTGGAGACGTTGCTTCCAATTTGTGGGACTTTTACCCGACACTGAGATGAAATGACATCTCAATCCCTGTCACCCAATGACCCAATAGGGTTTATAAGCATGGGCAGTCCGACTCGCACCGCTTTGCCTTGGCAGGCTTAGATCCTCTAAGCGGTTTACCAGTACTCGTGTGCAGTCGGTTTCAGCTCTGCCTGGAAGCATCATGCAGCCAATCTATTTCTTCAAGCCCCAATGGTCGGGGCCGAGAGAATGGCTTAACAATGTTATGTAATACCTGATTTTGATTGTCAATGTAGAAAGCAAAATCTTTCATACCTTAGCTAGCTTACTGAGCTGACATCTTTCTTTCTTAACCCTTGTTCTGCTGAATAAATTAATTTTGCCACATCCTTCTTTGACTATCAAAAAATCAAAATGTTGCAGCAGCAGGAGGATCTAACCTGCAACCTCCTTATCAGATGTGAATCCTACTGAGACACTGATTTTGTTTTGATAGTTTGTATTGGAGTTTAACGGCCCAGTCAACACTATTTAGGTCATTTTTGAGCCATTCAGCTTACCTATCCACACTTTTCCTGGGCAGGCTTATACAAAAGCGGTTAGCCAGTACAGTGCACATTCCAAAAACCGACGACTGCCCTTCTTGAAGCAGTGGAAGGGAGAGAATGACCGTAGAAAGGATTTCATGATCAATCTCCATGAAAGAATGTTACCGACTCCGGCAGGTATCAAACCCGCATCCTCCTGATCACCAGTCATACGCGCATGCGACTGAGCTACCGAGGCTGGCCTGAGCCACTGATACTGAGAGTAAAAAAAAAAAAAAAATCATGAGTGAGTGAGTGTTTGTGTTTTACATCCCACCAACAGCTAAGGTATTACGGACACGGGACCTCGGTTTAAAGACTCATCCGAAAGTTTGGAGAAGCCCAGGATTGATCCTGCGATCCCTGATTTACTATAACAAGGCGAGTAGTGTAACCACTACACCATGGAGGCTTCTAAAATCATAAAAGAGACTGGTCATCAGTGCCCACTGTTGTCAGCTCACTTTACATACAGATATCTCCAGATAAGGTGGAGTAATGAACATATTAAGGGATTTTTTTTTCTTATTTTTCAGTAACATCAGCCATGTTGTGGGTACTAAATAGAATAATCTCATCAAGGTAATTCTAACAAGTACCCACAGCATAAGTTTTATCAAGGAGTAACTATGTCCCTTAAAAATTAGCCTTATTCTGCCCCCATAAAGGTCAGTTAGTAAAAATAAACATCCTGGCAGAGGTTGATCAGGGTCTTTGTTTGTTTGTTTGATTTGAGGTTTAACGTTCCCGTCAACACTGTAAAGGTCATTTTGGAGACGTTGCTTTCAATTTTGTGGGACTTTTACCCGACATTGAGATGAAATGACATCTCAAGCCCTGTCGCCCAATGAAACCAATAGGCTTTA
Organism: Lucinisca nassula; assembly: GCA_963580285.1. Classification (NCBI taxonomy): domain Eukaryota; kingdom Metazoa; phylum Mollusca; class Bivalvia; order Lucinida; family Lucinidae; genus Lucinisca; species Lucinisca nassula. The sequence continues at coordinate 148,900,842 of OY757017.1, forward strand.
TTAGCATGGACGGTCCACCTCGCACTGCGGTTCCTGGACAGACTTAGATCTTCTAAGCGGTTTACCAGTACTAGTGTGCAGGCCGGATTCAGCTCTGCGTGGAAGCATCATGCAGCCCATATATTTCTTCAAGCCCCTATGGGCGGGGGCCGTGATCAGGGTCTACATTGTTTGCTAGTCTACAAGCTTTCTTCACTGGGTGGTTTGTTCTGACTTTCATAATTCTGAATAGTAGGACAGTCTGAGCTTTAACATGATATAGGCTTAGTTTTTTTACTACTAATATTTATTTTTTAATAATTTGCCATTTGGGTTTAATTTCACATATGTCACCATTTAGGCCAATTTATTCACCAAGCCCAGATTGGTGGGGCACTTCTTTTGTCCCGAATAAAATCGTCAGCCATGTATATAACAGGAATCCATTCAAAATAACGGGGTGTCAGTATATGTCAGACCAAAATAAATAGAGCTGGACTTTTAGCAAAAAGTGCAGACCCTGAACAGATCTCAAAGAATGTGGTGTCTGATCTGGGCCATCAATGTTATTGTATATATTTCTGTTCTGCATTTAAGGCCCTGTCCTGGACTCTAGGTTTTGACAAATTCCTTAGTCATGATCTTTTGGCTGTCTAATCGCTAGAGTATGCCCACCACCCAACCTCAGGGGGGAAACAATGATATATTTTAGGTTACACTGCATGGTTACTGCATACAGAAAAAAGAACAAATGACTTGCAGATCTATATACACAAGTATTTGGTTTACGGTATAGTCAGAACCCTGTCCCATCCCCTGACCCTTTTTAAAGGGGTCCCATAATAAAACTTTGCCAAGAGATGCATCAACTGTTATGATTATTAGTTGTTCTATCTACTATGCCTATGATCTCATCATGATATCATCAGAAAATACTGATTAGCTTTCTTCAACTGTTTAACACAACACTGGTCTAACTCAAGTTAGATCCGTGTTGCGTTTAACAAAATACCAAGAATGAGATGGATCAAAATGCCAAATGTCTTTTTTTAGGTTTATTTTTATGAGAATGGCTAAAATATTTCATGTGAATGTATATCAGCATAGAATGAACCAAACTGCATAAAAAAGTCATAAAAAAATGGAGTTAGCCCAGTGTTGCGTTGAACGATCGATTGCTTTTCATTGTGATTAAATGTCCCTAGAGGGCAGGGCCGGGTTGATCAAAGCATTGCTAGCTTAATGCTTTGCATGCTGGGTATTTGCTTTATTATGTTTTTATTATTTTGTCTGAAAAACCCTGTTTTCAGAATTTGACATTTCATGCGAATTGTCTCCCAAAGAGACAATTTGCATGAGATGTCAAATCCTTTTTTTCTGAGAAAAAAAAAGAAAAAAAAAAAAAAAAACAATTTGTCGTCTGCTGAATTAGCCCAGAGAATAGTAAAAGTTAACAAGCTCATAAGTGGCCAAACTCTTAATTGTTCTAGCAAGTACAATATCTTATACATGTACTCTGGTATTTTTGCTGGAAAAATCAAAATTATTTTTGCAATTAGTTACTTTATGTTTTTTCAGCACAAATGTTAGCATATTTGCTTTATCAAATGTTCAAATAATGTTTTAATAATTTTTGTTTTAGTTAGTCAAACATTGTTTTATTGCTTTCAGAACAGCAAATGTTTTTATAATAAGTTAACTAACAGCATCATTAATTTTGAACTACTGGGGCATAATGTCAAAGTATCAATTCATGGAAAAAAAACTCCTGTCAATTAATATTTGCATCTGCCCTGAGTAACAACATGCTTTACTCATGATAAAATGTGGAAACTATTTTTCTTTATTTTCATTACATCATGATACATAAGATAAATGGACAGCATTACTGACATTCTGAAGTAATCTGTTGAGAGAGAACATACATTAAAGCCTTGAGATGCCAAGATGAACTGCATCTGAAAATGCTGTCTGTTTATCATCACGTGAACAAGTCCGTGAAATAAAAAAAAAAACCTTAACCCCACTTTATATAGAGAAAACTGGGACTTAAGGGGGTATACATTATTATCCTTATTTCTTCTCCAAGACATGGGTTGTGGGTACTCGTTAGAACCGCCTCAATGAGGCGGTTCTAACGAGCACCCACAACCTATGTTTGCAGTAAAAATAAGAAAAATATTGCGGATTTTCACCAGAAAAGTAGCCATTTTGGAGATGTGGAAAAATACATTATGTCGCACGGTTGTGTTATTGTAACGTGTTGTATGCTGCATCTTCTTCCTAACTTTTTAGAAATATTTTTGTATATTGGCAAATACTTTGGACCCTGACAAGTCTAATCTGGGTCCAAGCTGTTTACATCAATGACTTATAAAGTAACCAGCAGAGGACAAAGTAGATGGATATTGTTGTGATTGGCATCAAAAGGGTTAAGGCATTTCAACAAGTACCCACACCACAATTTTTTATGTAGAAACAATAAAAATTATTCTAAAATTATTTTCATTAGTTCTCCTAATCCCGAGTCAGGTACATTACATGTGTGAACTTACATGCTTACATGCACAAAATATATGAAAAGAGAGAAACTCTTATTTCTAGAGTTACTGAATGGAACTCACAGAAGTTTCATCAATATCCACTTTGAGTTTCAAGTTTGCCCCATCATCCATATATTCCTCAGCATACAGACTTGTAGTTCCTGTCCTCTGTCTGGTCTTCCTAGCTATCTCACACAACATATCTTGTACTGCCAGTTCCGCATTATTCTACAAGAAAGCAAATATTATTTTATCCATCAGAAAGACTTATTTCATCAAGACAGATCTTCCACTGTAAACATATTATTTATTGTAGCTTGATATGCGGCACTGTATCACATCTAGTGGCTGTTTCCAGATCAAAGTATGACACAAGATGTGGAGCATTAGGTGTGATATGTAAGATCTGGGAACACCCACAAGATGTGATGCAATTCAGCAGTTCATAGCTACTATAGTGATATATTCTTATCACACTGAATAATTAATTTAGCCACACCAATTTCTGACTTTGAACCAATCAAATTACTTGATGTAATTTACTGCTACAAATTCACAAACTGATTTTCAAACAGTGTAGATCCTGATCAGATGGCTTCTTCAGAAGCCACCTGATCTGGATCTACACTGTTTGCAAAAGTAGGGGTTGTCGTGGACATCGGGGTAAGGGTTAATCATTTTTCCAAACACGAGTACAGTAAGCATGGAAATTAGGTGTTGCTTTCTGCTTGTTAGTAACATACAAGGGGCTTCATTTAGTGTTGTCATTGTGGTTCTACAGGGCAAGATATTACTCCAATTCACAATCCTTCAAAGTATTCTCCCTTGACAGAAACACTTTTCAAGTCTTGAAATCCATTCTGTAAAGGCAGAGAAGTGGGTCTTTTTAGGTATACCCTTAACCCTTTAACACTCAGATACGTATTTTCCCCGAGTCTATCCATAAGCACTCAGACCCGTATATTTACGTGTTTATCGATTAACGTACAGATACGTATATTCCCGTGTGTCGCCATTTGAACAAATACGTGTTTGCCCGTGTCTCAAAATCAATCGCGTTATTTTTACCTTTTTCCTAAATATAAAAACGCCGGATGTTTATAAATGTTAAGTTTGGTATTTTGCCAACAATATTTGCGAAAAAAACATATGTTTCTATACAAAGTTTTTGTGTAATTTGCAACCAAACACACCAGGGGTTTCTTCTCCTGAATCACGATGACCTTGCTAGACGTAATGAAAAATTACTGGGCTGTTACCGAATGACGCAATATTTGTGTGTCGGTCGCGCGCATGATTTGCATGATTTATGTAAAGACAATTAGCGCTGTATAATCAGTTAGATTCAAGGGATTTATGGTCCAAGATAATTAGTTAATTGGGGATTATGATACCCTAGGAATGTTTATACAGCGCATGCCACCCGGAGCGTGCCGAGCTTTGAGCCGCAATAAATTACGCAACAGTACCCAAAAGTGTACCCAGGTGGTCATCGAAAGGGCAATAAAACCCACAGATGGGTAGAAGACCTTTCATTGGTCAATAGTTTCAGCCCCTTTAATGAATATTAATTTCTGAAAAAAAAAATATGCGACGTCTCATCAGGGTCTCACTGCCGACACTTTAACAGACAAACAGATGCAAATATTAAGCGGCACCTGATCAGGGTCTTCCGGTTTTTGGACCTTTAAATGCTACGGCACCCGGATCAGACGCTCCACAATTATTGCCGCGACGTCTGATTCAGCTACAACCGCCGACGGTTCATTTTATTTTATTTTCCGCGACCGAATAGGTTTGGAGGATATAGCGACCGTCCAAATGTTCGTCCGTCCGTAGACAGAACGGACAGATGCAAACAATGCAGGTCCGGATCAGTCGCCGTACTATTGCTGAATGGCGTCTGATGAGGGTCAACATGTTTGTAGAAGGCATCTGAGACGGCGGAGACCCGTCAAGACGCTGCGCAACAGTAATGCGGCGTCTGATCAGGGTCTTATCGCCGATGGTGGTGTTTTTTATCCCTAGTCTGAACAGGTTCGGAGCCTGGCGTCCGTTCATTCGCCCGTTCGTAGACACAAAATTATGAGTGGCGTCCGTTCAAATGTCCGTTTGTTGACGCAACAGACATATGAAAACAATGCAGATCCGGATCAGATGTGCAATTATTAAACGTCGTCTGATGATGGTCTACAGGTTTGTAGACGGTATCTTAGACGGCGCAGACCCGGACAAGACGTTGTGCAAAGACAACGCGGCGCCTGATCTGGGTCTTATCGCCGACGATGTTGTTTTTTAACCCTAGTCTGAACAGGTTCGGGGGATATAGCGATCAGCATGGCGTCATCCACCTAACCGTCTGTATGACAAAAGACAGAACACAAAGGTGCAAACAGTGCAGATTTGAATCAGACGCCATACAATTATTATACGGCGTGTGGATAGGGTCTACAGGTTTGTAGACGGAAAATGCGACGGCACAGACCCAGACCAGACGCTGTACAATGATCATGCGACGTCTGATCATGGTCTGACCGCCGCCGGTGCGTTTTGTTTTTTATCCCCTGACCAAATAGGTTCAGGGGTATAACAATCAGCCTGGCGTCCGTCCGTCCGCAAACAAAATTATGAGTCTGGCGGCCGTTCACATGTCCGTTCGTCCGTAGACACAACAGACAGATGCAAGCAATGCAGATTCGAATCAGACCTGTAAGATTATTAAACGGCGTCTGATGAGGGGCTACAGGTTTGTAGATGGCATATGGGTCGGCGCAGACCCGGACAAGACGCTGCACAACGGTAATGCGGCGTCTGATCAGGGACTTATCGCCAACAGTGGTGTTTTTTTATCCCTAGTCTGAACATGTTCGGGGGATATAGCGATCAGCCTGGCGTCATCCACCCAACCGTCTGTATAACAATAGTCAGAACACAAGGTGCAAACAGTGCAGATTTGAATCAGACGCCATACAATGATTATATGGGGTCTGTATAGGGTCTACAGGTTTGTAGATGGCATATGCGATGGCACAGACCCAGACCAGACGCTGTACAATGATCATGCGACGTCTGATCATGGTCTGACCGCCGCCGGTGCGTTTTTTTTTTATCCCCTGACCAAATAGGTTCGGGGATATAACAATCAGCCTGGCGTCCGTCCGCAAACAAAATTGAGTCTGGCGTCCGTTCACATGTCCCTCCGTCCGTAGACACAACAGACAGATGCAAGCAATGCAGATTCGAATCAGACCTGTACAATTATTAAACAGCGTCTGATGAGGATCTACAGGTTTGTAGACGGCATATGGGTCGGCACAGACCCGGACAAGACGCTGCACAAAGATAATGCGGCGTCTAAGCAGGGACTTATCGCCGACGGTGGTGTTTTTTTATCCCTAGCCTGAACATGTTCGGGGGATAAAGCGACGGCCTGGCATCATCCACCCGTCAGTCTGCATGACTATAGACAGAACACAAACGTGCAAACAGCGCAGATCGGGATCAGAGCCCAGAAAATTATTATAAGGCATCTGATCAGGGTCTACAGGGTTGTAGACGGCACAGACCCAGACCAGTAGCTATCAGCCTGGCGTCATCCACCTATCTGTCTGTATGACAATAGACAGAACACAAAGGTGCAAACAGTGCAGATCGGGATCATCCCAGACAATTATTAAACGGCGTCTGATCAGGGTCTACAGGGTTGTAGACAGCACATGCGACGGCACAGATCCAGACAAGACGCTGTACAATGATCATGCGCATCAGATGTTATTTCACCTCAGTGTTGGGTAAAAGTCCCACCAAATTGGAGGCAACATCTCCAGAATGTCCTAAATAGTGTTGATGGGGATGTTATACCTCTAATAAAAAAAAACGATTTCTAAAAAAAAAATAAAAATACAGAGACGGCTCTTTGGGGTGAGCTGGCTATGGGGTGGTTGATACACTGATTAAACAAGAGGCCCATGGGCCACTATGCTCACCAGAGCTCAGGTGGGCACTGCCAAATTGCAGCCATGTATTTTAACATGATATCATTTTAATCTGCCAAATGAACCCCCATATCCAAATGAGCATCAATGTGGACTCAGTATATGAAACATTAGGCCTTTTATGAAGTAGAGGGGGTGGGGCATGGACCCAATGGAGCCCTGGTTGGTATCACTAAATGTGTCTTATCACAAAGAACAAGAATATATATGGTTTAGCAGTGGGGATCTGCATGGCTGGAGATATAAGTGGAGGGGTTGGAGCATGCCCTGTCGTTCCCAGGAAAGCGCAAGATTGTTGTCCCTAAATGTGTCTCATCATAAGGACCAAGTATATATATGGTTTAGGGGTGGGAATCTGAACGGTTTCCAAGATATCCTTTCATGAAGTGGAAAGGAGAGGACTGGCCCCTGCGGACACCCCTATAGTAGGTGTGCTAATAATAAGGAACAAGAACATATATGAATATGGGGTGGGGGTTTGAATGGTTTCTGAAATATATGGCCTTTTATGAAGTGGAAGGGCGGGGCACATTGCCTCAGCACAAAGAGACCCCCAAGTTGGTGTGACTGAATGAGTCTTATCATAAGGAACAAGAATATATATGGTTTAGGGGTGGGGATCTGAACTATTTCTGAGATATGTGGCTTTTAATGAAGTCAAGCGGTGGAGCAAGGCCCGGGCATGCCCCGGGGACTCACAAGCTGGTGTCAATGAATGTGCCTTATCATAAGGAAGATGAATATATATGGTTTAGGGGTGGGGCTCTGAACAGTTTCTGAGATATAAGGCCTTTTGTGAAGTGCAGGGGTGGGGCAAGGCCCAGGGAGGCCCCCAGGTTGGTGTCAATGAAAGTGTCTTATTATAAGGTACAAGAATATACAGTCAAACCTGTCTTGAGAGACCACCTTTGGGAAAAACAAAAAGTGGTCTCTCAAGACAGGTGGTCTCTTACGGCAGGGAGGATAAATCAAGAAGTTTTTTTTGTTTTTTTTTAATAACACTATGCAATTATTGCAATATATGCAGAAAAGTGTTCCTTCTAAAAGGTTATTTTAAGATAAAAAAAAAAATGAATACTACGGTAATTTAAATGTATGATAATGAGAAAACTATGAATTCAAAAGATTTTGAAAAAAAAAAACGTGTTTAAAAGTGAAACAATTAAAAATAGATTACACGAATATGTTCAAGTCGTGACAGTAGTTTGCCATGACGCTGATACTTGTCAGGGTGGTAATTTGCCGAGCCGCCGATACAAGTCGCAATGATAGTTTGCCGAGACGGCCGGTAATTCGTTCGGTATATTTTCGCGCCTATTCAAACGCTAAGTCGCGTCACGCATTATGACCAAACAATCCAATTAGCGTCAGTCCGTGCCTGTATCGATTATAATTGGCAAACAATTACTTAAATCCCCGCACTTGTCATAATCAGTGTCATAATTTCGGTTTCCAAAGACAACATGAAGAGAGGTAATTATTTGTACTGGTGCACCGGTTGATCTTCCGGTGTCACAGTAAACTTATCTGGTCGCACAAGGCAGGGAAATTTTACAATTTGGACAAGTTTTAAGCGGTCGTTGGTCGCGTTGGGCAGGTTGGCGCTCAGGACAGGTAATTTTACATTGAGAATCACTCGGGAGGATTGCATGACGGTCGTTCAAGACAGGAAATAGCTTAAGACAGGTGGTCGCCCCTGCAGGTTCAACTGTATATGGTTTAGGGGTGGGGATCTGTAAGGTTTCCGAGATATTGTGATATTATGAAATGGAGGGGGTGGGGCATGGCCCCAGCACATCCCTGGGGACCCCCAGGTTGGTGTCACTGAATGTGTCTCATCATAATGAACAAGAACATATATGGTTTAGGGGTGGGGATCTGAACAGTTTCTGAGATATATGCCCTTTTGTGAAGTGAAGGGGTGGGGCATGGCTCCGGCGCACCCCGGAAGACCCCCAATTTGGGGTAAATGAATGCGTCTTATCATAAGGAGCAAGAATATATATGGTTTAGGGGTGGGGATCTGTAAGGTTTCCGAGATATTGGGCCTATTATGAAATGGAGGGGCGGGACATGGCCCCGGCGCATCCCGGGGGACCCCCAGTTTGATGTCACTGAATGCGTCTTATCATAAGGAACAAGAGTATATAGGGTTCAGGGGTGGGGATCTGAATGGTTTCCGAGATATTGGGCCTTTTATGAAGTGGAGGGGGTGGGGCATGGCCTCGGCACATCCCGGAGGACCTCCAGGTTAGTGTCACTGAATGCGTCTTATCAATAGGAACAAGAATATATATGGTTTAGGGGTGGGGATCTGTAAGGTTTCTGAGATATAAGTCATTTTATGAAGTACTGGGGGCGGGGCATGGCCCCGGCACAACCTACTGGACCCCCAGGTTGACATAACAGCATATGGCTGAGAGAAGTTTACTAAAGGAACATTTCTATGAAAGTTTTGTCAAAATATCTGCAAAGGCTTTGTAGTTAATGCCATTTTTCAATTTTCCCCATTATAAGTCTATGGAAAATCTAAGTTGCCATAGCAACCAAACTAAAGAGCCGAATTTCATAAAAAACACAAAACCTGTAAAGGCAAATATGGTGAATATTTCCATAAACTTTCAGCCTCATAGAGCATACGGTTTCTGAGGAGATGATTTTTTAAGTATTTTTTTTTCTATTTTTTCATTTTGGTTTCCATGGCAACCAATACAAATGAGCAGTAGGCCTAAAATCATATGGCAGATAGTAGATTGCCTAAGGAATATTTCTATGAAAGTTTTGTCAAAATATCTGCAGTGGCTTGGCAGTAAATGCCATTTTTCAATTTTCCCCATTATAAGTCTATGGGAGCTCTAAGTTGCTATAGCAACCAAACTAATGGGCCAATTTTCATAAACAAGAGGGCCATGATGGCCCTGGATCGCTCACCTGATCCATAGTGTAACAAGTGGGCCCCAGAGAGGGCCATTATTGGCCCAAGGGCTTTAATGTGCATAATGTTGAGGGAGGACTTAAAGGTGAAGCTTCATACCAAACATCAACAAAGGCTATAATTTGAACAATCTTGGCAAAGGTCCACTAGATGAAGCTACACATCAAATATCAAAGACCTGGGCCTTGCGGTTTCAGAGAAGAAGATTTTTTTTTAAAGATATTCCCTACATAAACCTATGCAAAACCAAATGGCCCCGGGGCTATATAAATCTATGTAAAAACCAAAGGGCCTTGGGGTGGGGGCATTTTTGGCCCAAGGGCTATAATTTGAACAATCTTGGTAGAGGTCCATTAGATGAAGCTTCATACCAAATTTCAAAGTCCTGGGCCATGTGGTTTCAGAGAAGAAGATTTTTAAAGATTATCCCCAAATAAGCCTATGTAAAACCAAAGGGCCCAGGGGCGGGGCCACTTTTGGCCCCAGCACTATAATTTGAATCATCTTGGTAGGGGTCCTTTAGAAGAAGCTTCATACCAAATATAAAAGACCTAGGACTTGTGGTTTCAGAGAAGAAGATTTTTAAAGATTTTCCCTATATAAGTCTATGTAAAACCAAAAGGCCCCAGAGCAGGGGCATTTTTGGCCCAAGGGCTATAATTTGATAATTTGAATCATCTTGGTAGGGGTCCTTTAGCAGAAGCTTCATACCAAATATCAAAGTCCTGGGCCTTGTGGTTTCAGAGAAGAAGATTTTTAAAGATTTTCCCCATATAAGCCTATGTAAAACTAAAGGGCCCCGGGGCGGGGGCATTTTTTGCCCCAGTACTATAATTTGAAAAATATTGGTAGGGGTCAACTAGATGAAGCTTCATACCAAATATAAAAGACCTAGGCCTTGTGGTTTCAGAGAAAAAGATTTTTACAGATTTTCCCTATATAAGTCTACGTAAAACCAAAGGGCCCCAGGGCGGGGGCATTTTTGGCCCAAGGGCTATAAATTGAACATTCTTGGTAGAGGTCCATTGGATGAAGCTTCTTTCTAAATATCAAAGTCCTGGGCCTTGCGGTTTCAGAGAAGAAGATTTTTAAAGATTTTGGCCTATATAAGCCTATGTAAAACCAAAGGGCCCCGGGACAGGGGCATTTTTTGCCCCAGCACTATAATTTGAACAATCTTGGTAGATGTCAACTAGATGAAGCTTCATACCAAATATCAAAGACCTGGGCCATGTGGTTTCAGAGAAGAAGATTTTTAAAGATTTTCCCTATATAAGCCTATGTAAAACCAAAGGGCCCAGGGGCGGGGGCATTTTTGGCCCCAGCACTATAATTTGAACAATCTTGGTAGGGGTCAACTAGATAAAGCTTCATATCAAATATCAAAGACCTGGGCCATGCGGTTTCAGAGAAGAAGATTTTTAAAGATTTTCCCTATATAAGCCAATGTAAAACCAAAGGGCCCCGTGGCGGGGGCATTTTTTGTCCTAGCACTATAATTTGAACAATCTTGGTAGGGGTCAACTAGATGAAGCTTCATACCAAATATCAAAGTCCTGGGCCTTGTGGTTTCAGAGAAGAAGATTTTTAAAGATTTTCCCTATATAAGCCTATGTAAAACCAAAGGGCCCCGGGGCGGGGGCAATTTTGGCCCCGGCACTATAATTTGAACAATCTTGGTAGGGGTCCACTAGATGAAGCTTCATACCAAATATCAAAGACCTGGGCCTTGTGGTTTCAGAGAAGAAGATTTTTAAAGATTTTCCCTATATAAGCCAATGTAAAACCAAAGGGCCCCGTGGCGGGGGCATTTTTTGTCCCAGCACTATAATTTGAACAATCGTTGTAGGGGTCCACTAGATGAAGCTTCAGACCAAATATCAAAGTCCTGGGCCTTGTGGTTTCAGAGAAGAAGATTTTTAAAGATTTTCCCCATATGAGCCTATGTAAAACCAAAGGGCCCCGGGGCGGGGGCATTTTTGGCCCCAGCACAATAATTTGAACAATCTTGGTAGGGGTCCACTAGATGAAGCTTCATACCAAATATCAAAGACCTGGGCCTTGTGGTTTCAGAGAAGAAGATTTTTTAAGTTTTTGGTGAAAAAATCTATTTTTGGCTCCTGTGACCTAGATGTGCAACGGACCGGAACCATTTGAACAACTTTGAAAGGGGACCACCTAAGGATCATTCCTGTGAAGTTTGGTCAAAATCCGATCAGTGGTTTTAGGAGGAGATGTCGTTTAAAGAAATTGTTTACGCACGCACGCACGCACGGACGGACGGACGCACGACGGACGACGGACAAAAAGTGATCCCAAAAGCTCACCTCGTCACTAACGTGACGGTGAGCTAAAAACACAAATTTTCAATCCCCCAGCCCAAGGATGCTACAGATAAAATTTGGGCTGAATTGGTCCAGTGGCTTCAGAGAAGAAGATGTTTGAAAGTGTTGACGTCAGACGACGACGACAACGACGACGACGCCGGACAACTGCCTATCCTATAAGCTCCCCCGGAGCCTTCAGCTCTGGTGAGCTAAAAAAAGGGTAAAGTTGGGGATGGGGGTGAAAAAGGATAGATAGGCTGTAATAGTTATTTTAATCTTATGCAGAAGTACTGATTTTTTCATAAAACACACACATGTGTCATCGCAGATTCTTTAATTTCTCCAAAACCGCTACTTTTCCATTGAAAACTTTGATATTTTTCTTATTTATACTCAGAACATAGGTTGTGGGTGCCGATTGAGGCAGTGCTAACGAGTACCCACAACCTTGGTCTTGGTGCAAAAATAAGGAAAATAATGTATACCGGGTTCAGATAGATGTTCATTTCACAGACTTATGAACATGATCTTATTTCTGCATAAAAAAGTATGTTATGGAAACTTGTTGGAAGAGCTTCAGTGACATGCCCTAATGATTACCTACAAAATATGTTTTTGTGCGGAAATAAGAAAAATAATACGTGGATACCCCCTCTTTTCTGGGGCTATGGTGGTTAAAATTACTTTCTCTGACCAACCCAAAACAGAAATTTTTGCTAAAGAAAATATTTTGCTTACTTTGACACTTCATATTTTCAAAACGCAAAGAGAAACTATAATAAATTTAGTACCATTGGAAAGAAAATTTAATTTCCTAGAAACTTTACGGAAGTAAGGGCGAGGATTGTGGCCACGTAAAATCGATTTAAGCCCCCCAGTGGAAATCTTCCACTGACCGTTCCAAGGCGGCTCTTCTGTGGCGATTTATTTATGTTGTTGTTTGTTACTTACTGTGTGTATCACTTGTGTCTTTTAATTTTGGATGGCCATTTGGCCATTTTGTGGGAAAGTAACTGTCCTTATGGCCTTCCTTTGTTTAGGTTTCCATTATGGTCTGGTCACTAAATGTTTGTATTTCTTTCCCTTTGGTGTCTTTTATGGGTGGAGTAAGTTAATTGTATCAATTCCTGATCTTTGTTTTACTTCTACTTTACATTTACATAAATATTGTCAAATGTACAGAAAATACTAAAATAATCATTTTTGTAACATAAGGGTGTAAATCACACAAAAATGCCAATATCTCTGTTCAGATAAGACTGTCAGGCCTATCAGCCATATATGGACTATTGATTATTGATTTACCTATATCAGTGTTCTGTTAAGAATCTATATTTGCTAATTTTCTGAGTGGTAAAGGGTTAAGACACTGGTAAATTGCACTACCAAATGCTCTTTGGGATTCATAACAACAAAGGGTTTGGTTTTCTCATTTCGATAACACACCCGTGAAACATAGTACATTTTTCACATCTCCAAAATGGCTACTTTTCTGATGAAAATCCTTGATATTTTTGTTATAAATGTTCAAAACATAGGTTGAAGGTGCTCGTTAGAACCGCCTTAAAGAGGCGGTTCTAACGAGTACCCACAACCTATGTCTTGGAGCAGAAATAAGAAAAATAATGTCTACCCCTGTAAACCCCAGTTTTCTCTATATAAAGTGGGATTTATGGGGTCCTCATTTCACGGACTTGTTCACGTGATGTTTAGTAAAGGAAACAGGAAAAAGTCACAGGGATTAAGGTCGGAGAGCTGAACTATCTTTTCCTCGTTTAAGAAGCCTTGGACAAGAACACATTTGTGAGCAGGTGCATTGTCATGGTTAAGACACAGACCTCTTAATTTTTTTTTTTTTTTTTTTCAACAGATTTTTTGCCATTTTGCCATGGGTGGTCTTTTGTTCTTTGGTCAAAAGATGCAGGACCCATCATGCACAAATAATAATAAAAATAATAATAATAGTCAACCTTATTTATGGAGGGTAACACATTTAATACTAGTACTAATCTTCCATGTGGCCCTCTTTTCCTGAGTATGTACCATTACTAAGCAATGTGGATAAAGTCTCTTGCTCAAGGATACAACACTTGGTGCTTGCATGGATCGAACCGGCTATCTCTTGGTCTCAAAGTCGATGCTTTACCACTGCACTACAAACCTTTCCAAGTTTCAACTCATGTGTCATAAACTTACGAACTGTCCCCGATACAAACACAATCAGCAATTTCTTTCACCATGAACCTTGTATCTTGTTTGACCATATCTGCCACAGCAGCAACATTAGCTTTTGTAGCAGCTTTACTTGGCTGGCTGGGATGTGGCTCATCTTTCAGGTCAGTTTACCACCTTTAAATTTTTATACCACCTGAAAATTGACCTTTTAGAGACAACAGATATCCCATGTATCTGAAACAGTTCACTATATATCTGTGAGACTGTAACATCCAGACTTACTGAGCCCTCAATGTAGGCCCTAATTTCAAAACTTGTTTTGTTTTTCATTCTGTATACAGTACAGGTTGAGTGTATAAGACTGAACCAACTTGAACAGTGTTGATACTGATCAGATGGCTTCTTCTCAAGAAGCCATCTGGGACCAGTTGTTCAAAACTAACAACATCATTAGTTAACGAATTGTTAAAACTTTGATCATTTAATATGGCAAATATGCTGATATTTTTGCTGAAAAATGTGAAGCAAAAGCTGCTCACAATTTTTCAGCAAAAATACCTGAATTTTAGATATTATGCTTGGTAGAACACTTAACAATATGACCACTAACGAGCTTGTTAAGCTAACAATGTTTTAAACAATTGGCCCCTGATCTGTACCTACACTTTTTGCAAAATAAAGCATATCCTGGTTCAGCAAGATAAGGAATAATATGCCAAATCTGCTGATAAAATACAAGTAGCTTTTCCTTATTTCAGCAAACATAGCTGTGCATCAGATAGCTCTCTTGCTTGGAAAATTATGTTTTGGTCTCTAAAGAGTTTGTTAAGCTAACAAGGCTTTAAACAAATGACATCTTGGGTCCAGTTGCTCATAGCCTTGTTAACTTAATGTCAAATTGATAACTGTTCTAGCAAGTACAATACCTAAACTTTGGTGTTTTTGCTGAAAAAAATGTCAGTAGCTTTTCATATTAGAATTTTTGCCATATCAAATGATTAAAATTTTAACAATTCTTTAACAGAGTCGTTAGTTTTGAACAACTGGCCCATGGATGTCAAAAGTATGCTTTACCTGTATATGTGCCATATAAGCTTGTACTACATCCAAACCATATTCATCTATAAGACCACTGATTAGTCTAATACCCTGCAATACATAAACATAAATAACACAGCGCTACAATGGCTTCTCATAATAACTTGAATGACCCATATACTGTATTTGCCACTTTAAGGGCACAGTGCGGGAAAAAAATGAAATCCAACAGCAAATTTGTAATTTTAAGGGCATTTTATCATGAATTTCTAGCAGGTACTGTCATAAAAATTTATGACTGCTCCAATGTTAAACTATGTTCACAAACAAATGAAAGAATGATTTCCTGGCATTGTTTCCTTCATCAATAAATACACATGTAATTAAAAGGTTTGCTTGTACAAGTCATGCGCCTCCGCTTGGAGAAATAGATTTGGCGGCATGATGCTTCCGCTCAGTGCTGAAACTGAATGGTATGATGAATGTCATAAAGTGCACCGTCCTTCGGATCGGGACGTTAACTGGAGGCCCCCTGTGCAGGGAGAACCATCCCCTGTGCAGGTTAAAGATCCCTACCGTAATTACATGATTACTGTGTAGGCTTTCATCCTGCAAAATCTGGAGTGTATGTAATATACACCTGCGGTAATGGTCAAATGTGACCGACGCAGTATCAGAAGATAGATAGATAGATAAATGGCTTAGAAGGTCTGCCCATGACAAAGTGGTGCAAGTCAGGCCATTCTTAATTATAAACTCTAACTGTTTCTTTGGGCAGTAGAGCTTGAATGGTCATTTCATCTCAATGTCAGGTAAAAATCCCCACAAAATTGGCTGTAACTCTAAAATGACCAAAACAGTGCTGTAAAACCTAAAAAAAAAATAAAATAAAATTTACAAGAAAACTTTTAGCTGTTCCATTAATACAGCCCACTATTGACACCATAACCAATTGCTAGGATTAACAATTAACCCTTGTCCTGCTGAACCCGGATATGCATTTTCTTTGAAACAATGTAGATCCAGATCAGATGGCTTCTGAAGAAGCCATCTGATCAGGATCTACATTGTTTGTGCATTTAGGTTGTGAATTTGTTGAAATAATTTGCATCAAGTAATCTGATTGGTTGATAATCGGTATTGGATGTGACATATATGAATATTCAGCAGGACAAGGGTTAAACAATTGATTCTGTTACATTATGAAAACATAGCCTTGTGCTATAATGGCACCTGTCAAGGTCAAGGTCACTGTAAAACATTTTTCAGATGAAAATTTGTGATAATTTTCTAAGTTCTAAGCCTAAACATAGATTGTGAGTGCCATCTGGGTCTTACCTGTTTGTGTGGACAGTACTGTTTAAGTAATTATGCTGTTTACCTTTTGATTAGCTGCTACTTGTGCTTTGAGATCACTGAGATTGTCATTGAGATTTCTTGTTCCACTACTGCCTGGATACTGGGCTGGCTTATTCAGGGCTGCTGTTACAGCTGTAACCAGTTAGAATTCACAATAAAGAAATGCACACATAGTAAAAACAGTCATTATCATAACACATCCATATGACATATTGCATTCTTTCATGTATCAGAAATGATAACTTTTCTGAAAACTTGTGATATTTTTCTTATCAAATTTAATGCTTCAAACATAGGTTGTGGGTGCTCATTAGAACTGCCTCAAACTGCCTCATCAACATGATTCTAACGAGTACCCACAACCTATGTCTTCAAGCAGAAATTAGAAAAACAATGTACACCCCTGTAAAACCCAGTTTTCTCAAATAAAGTAAGATTTATGGGGGGAGGGGGGTTCATTTCACAGACTTGTTATCATGGTGGAAACTACAATGGCACCAATACCTTATGGACAATGAAAAGTTGTTCCAGACATGGGTAGGTCGAGCCAGTGAGGGTTGTTCATAGTGTCAGGTCAGGAGATATAATGCTTCTATAAAACAAGGTATACTCACAGTTGAGTCCATACAGCATACATTTCTCCATAAATTACTTCCTGGTTGTGTCTTACCAGGATCTAAAGAATGAATCTGCTACAGGCTCAATGAGTTCAAATCAGACTACTGTAATGTTCCTAAGTACTTGGACAGATAGGGTTAAGCAAACAGTGAAGACCCAGATCAGACTGCTCCTGAAGGAGCAGTCTGATCAGGGTCTACACTGTTTGCCATTCTGCCTGCACCTTCTGGGCTCCTTGCTGGATCGTGAAACAAATTTGTCAAAATTTAGGAGAATTATGGCAAGTCCTTAAGGTGTCTGAATTTTTAGGATTTTTGTGGTATATGAGCCAACAGAATTAAAGCCACAGATGCTTGGGGTAATGGTCACTTCCTAATGTTTTTCAAAGTTATTTTTGCATTTTGCTATAATTGGAACACTTACCATCATCATAAAACATGTTTAGGGAAAATTTGCCTTCACAGAGCAGGTTACACTACTTTCTGATTTTGAAATGCAGCTGAGAAATATTCCAAAAACAACCCAGTCTAATAAATAGAGCACTTCTTGTCTGTACAAAAAATGAGTTCAAGGCATGGCACCCAGTTACTATGCATTCTTTCCATGTAAAGCGGGTAACCAGTCTAGAAGTGTTTTGTTTTGTATCAGTCATTTGTCTGTAGAAATTAGTATAAAACAAAACCAGTCTAGACTGGTTATCCGCTTTATTGCAGGACATGGAGAGCCACCGGAAGCCACGCTTTGACAACAGATAAGAGATGCTCCATTCTACTGGAATGAGATGTTTTTGGACTTTTTTCAAAACTTTGTTTAGAAGTTCCTAAATATGTTTTATGATGATGGTAAGTGTTCCAATTATAGCAAAATGCAAAAATAACTTTGAAAAAACATTAGCAAGTGACCTGACCCCAAGCATCTGTGGTTAAAGCCATTGATGTTTCACTGTAGCTCATACTTTATGACATGTCTCAATGAAAGCAAGACCAGTTTTTATTTTGAGATAAGCTTTTATCCTGATATGAGACCACTTTAAAAACTTCCCAGCAAGAAAAGATCATCATTTATGCATTATTTTACAACATATGCTGGTTGTTCAATATTTACCTGGCCTAAACCAGTTACTGACCCCTGGCAAGTACATGCTTTTTAATCTATTTAACTTTCTTACGAGATTTGTAGATTTCTACTGAACGTTTGTAAAGATATTTGTTTTGGTTTCAAAGAGATACACTTATAACATGAAGTGTGCTGTCTTCCAAATATCAAGAAACCGGTCACCTTTACAGCTATTTTTGGGGACAATTGTTTTTCAATCAACCCAAAGCTTCTAAGCTCTGTTGCTTTTCACTGTTGATCTCCACATGGCTATCACTGATTAGTAGGAAATAAAGGTAATGGTTATTCATAAAAAAATAACCACATTATTGATATGACTGAGGTCAGAGGGGATATCTATAGAATCTGGACTAGAATCATGTGTTGAGTTTGGCAAACAGTGTAGATCCAGATCAGATGCTGTAAAATCTTATCAGGGTCTACACTGTTTGCTTACATAACAGGAATTTAAGGCTTACATGGACCACCAGGAATGTCAGTGCTTTGATTTTATTTGTGCTATTCATTACAATAACATCCGTGCGACATAGTGTATTTTATCTCCAAAATGGCTACATTTCTGATGAAAATCTGTGGTATTTTTCTTATTTATACTGCAAACATAGATTGTGGGTGTTCTTTAGAACCCCAAAACTGAGGCAGTTCTAATGAGTACCAAAAACCTATGTCTTGAAGCATAAATAAGAATAATAATGTATACCACTTAAACCAGATTTCTCTATATAAAGTGGGGTTTGTGGGATGTCCATTTTACAGACTTGTTCATATGATGATTAATTCTTCATTGTATCAGGCTTATAGTGTAACATCATAGTGTAGTTTATATTTTCTTGTCCTTTGGGATCATTGATTCCATTGTGGAATTTTGAAAATATTAGAGGGTCACTGATGAGGCCTAATTGGCCGAAACTAGCTGGTCTGGCCCAGAAAACATGTACACTTCATATTTCCAGTTCTGTGGTGTATTCCTTGCTTCCAAAGGATAACCCTTTTATAGAACATATTTAACATCACTACAGCTGGTGTCTGGGAATGTGCGGCGGCCGTAAAAAGTCTCCCTGCCCTACATCATAGTGTAGTTTATATTTTCTTGTCCTTTGGGATCATTGATTCCATTGTGGAATTTTGAAAATATTAGAGGGTCACTGATGAGGCCTAATTGGCCGAAACTAGCTGGTCTGGCCCAGAAAACATGTACACTTCATATTTCCAGCTCTGTGGTGTATTACTTGCTTCCAAAGGATAACCCTTTTATAGAACATATTTAACATCACTACAGCTGGTGTCTGGGAATGTGCGGCGGCCGTAAAAAGTCTCCCTGCCCTACATCATAGTGTAGTTTATATTTTCTTGTCCTTTGGGATCATTGATTCCACTGTGGAATTTTGAAAATATTAGAGGGTCACTGATGAGGCCTAATTGGCCGAAACTAGCTGGTCTGGCCCAGAAAACATGTACACTTCATATTTCCAGCTCTGTGGTGTATTACTTGCTTCCAAAGGATAACCCTTTTATAGAACATATTTAACATCACTACAGCTGGTGTCTGGGAATGTGCGGCGGCCGTAAAAAGTCTCCCTGCCCTACATCATAGTGTAGTTTATATTTTCTTGTCCTTTGGGATCATTGATTCCATTGTGGAATTTTGAAAATATTAGAGGGTCACTGATGAGGCCTAATTGGCCGAAACTAGCTGGTCTGGCCCAGAAAACATGTACACTTCATATTTCCAGCTGCATCATGGTCAGAATTCAGAAGTTTTTTTCTCCTCAAAAAACATAAAATTCCTTGAATCAAAGAATCTGCTGATAATTCTCACCACTGAATTCTTTAAAGAACTGCCTTGAATGAAGGTTTATCAATTCCCCTTAAGACTGAGAAAGCTCTAGTGTTGATATCAGAAGCCAAAAAACTTATTAACTGGCAGGAACTGCCAGTTAACTCAAATTGTAGCTCATCTCTCCCACCTCGTCTTTAACTCTTATTTTGCTGTTCACGACAACCCCTATCTTTGCAAACAGTGAAGATCCAGATCAGATGGCTTCTTCAGAAGCCATCTGATCAGGAACTACACTGTTTGGCATTCAGTTTATGAATTTGTAGCAATAAATTACATCAAGTAATGTGATTGGTTGATAGACAGAAATGGGTGTGGCTTAAATGAATATTGAGCAAGATAAGGGTTAAAGCACAAGAATGTAACCTCGACCTCACTTGATGTTCAACTCATTTGAGCATGAAGTTTGTCCTACTCATAAATTTTAAAATTCCAACAAATGTCTATGAGCAGGACAAATTGCATTTTCTGCCAATCTGAGCAGCAAAGTTGCCTTATTCAGCTGTATTTTACTATTTATGAGCAGGACAAATTTTTGAGATTTTTTTTTATAACCTTGGATCCAAGTTCACTAACCTTCCTCCTGGAACACTCCAGCTTTCACTAACTTGAAAGACTTGAACACAGCACCTTCTTCATGTAAATATTTGGAATGTGGAGGCATTGAGCCTGGAGTTATTCCCCCTATATCAGCATGGTGACCTCTACTAGCAACAAAAAATACTGGCTTACACTGACCAGGGTAAAATACCTGCAAGACATCACATTAAATTTTAGTTCAATTAGGGGATAACTGTATTCAAAATTGTCATTTGGAGAGGCAAATTGGTAGTTTTACGGGCGGATAATTTGTTGTTGTTGTTTTTTTTACAGCGACACATCAGCAGAACTGTAAAAAGGAATTTGTGATCGTACAACTGACGGTTTCATCATCATCAACATCATCAACGGATTTTTGATTAACGTGCAGGTACAGGGGCAACGTCCACATAAGTGGGCCCCCTTCCAGTTAGCTGGCTTGCTGCACGCATGGCAGATCTTACACCAGATCTCCAGGCTTGTCTATCATGAGGATCGATAGCAGAGAGCTTCCATTCTCTGCAATCTCTTTCTGTTAGTTGCTTCCAGGTCATCTTGGGCCTTCCTGGCCCCCGCTTTCCACTTACCTGTATGTCACAGGCAGTCTTGATTGCACCGTTGGAGCGTTCCACATGTCCATACCAGCGAAGTCTTCTCTCTTTCAGGATGAGGTCCAGGTCCTCAATGCCAAGACGCTCAAGTAACTCACTGGACCTGATGGTGACAGTGTCCTGTGGCTTGACATTGCAGATCTGTCTGATCATTGCCCTGTCATTTCGCTGTAGACGTTGGAGGTTTGGCTTTGTCAATGGCCATGTCTCACTGGCATGGAGCATTGCGCTCCGCACACAAGAGCTATACACACGGCCACGTGTCTTGAACGAGAGGTGGCGGGAAGAGAGAACTGGTAGCAACTCCTTGAATTTCTTCCAGGCTGTTTTCACACGTGATGTAGTTGAAAGGTCGCAACCACCCCCTGCAGAGAGCATATCACCTAGGTAGCAGAAGGACGCTACAACCTCCAGCTTGTCTGATCCGACTTGAACTTCCCTCTGTGGTCTGCCATCTAAGGGGCGTGCAGTTCCTTGGCACCGTGTACACCTATACTCAGGGTCCTCTATCAAGCGTTTGAGCCCACTGCATTTCTTGTGCACCCAGAACTTGCAGCCATTACAAAAGATACTGTTGCTGCCCACTCCAGTGCAACATACAGCGCATGGGAACTGGCCTGTACTCTGCAAGAGGTCCAGACCTGTACCACAGATCATGATCTTTGTCTTTCCTGCATTCACTCTCAGCCCTTTCGCCTCCATTGCGTCTTTCCAAGTTAAGAGCCTCCTGACACATTCCTCAAGGGATTCAGCTATGATGACAAGGTCATCAGCATACAGGTCCTCCCAGGGGACTCCAGAGCGGAACTCGCATGACAAGGCTTCAAGCACAATGATGAAAAGCAGTGGGCTGAGAACAGAACCTTGATGAACACCCACCTTCACCTCGAATTCTTCACTGTAACCATCACCAACGCGGACACGGCTCCGAGCATTTGCGTACATCCCTTGGACCAGTTTCACAATCCACTCGTCCACTCCAAGTTTTCTTAGTGCCCACCAGATGACTTTCCGAGGCACTCGATCAAATGCCTTCTCCAGGTCTACAAAAGCCATGTAGAGTCTCTTGTTGGCCGCCAGATACTTCTCTTGCAGCTGTCGGACAACAAAAATTGCATCTGTTGTGCCTCTTCCTGGGACGAAGCCAAACTGGGAATCGTCGATGGACACCAACTGCCTAATGAGGCCATCCACAATCCTTTCCAGGACTTTCATGACCTGTTCTGTCAGCTTGAGACCACGGTAGTTGCCCCGTTCCAATGCATCGCCCTTGCCCTTGTAGAGACAGACAATGAAACTCTGTTCCCAGTCAGAAGGTACCTTCCCATCACGGATGATTGCAGCTGCAAGGTCACGGATCATCGAGGCACCCGCATCACCTGCAGCTCTTATCATCTCCACCACTATGCCAGAGGGACCAGGTGCTTTGCCAGTCTTCATCTGAGAGATAGCCTTCTTAACCATATCAATAGTGATTGGGATGGGTGGCCCTTCCACTGGTGGTTCATCAGACAGGTGGTCTGGGTCCCAGTCGAACTCAACATTGAGTAGCCTTTGGTAGTGTTCTAACCAGGCCCTCTGCTTTGATTCATCACTCATTGACATCTCCCCTGCATCATTCTTTACTGGTTTGTCACCTACAACATCGGCATTCTCTCTTCTCATCTGGTTAGCAAGGCGGTATACTTCTGAGGACTTAGGGTCAATATTCTTGTAGATCTCCTTCTCAGCTTCTTGGCGAGCATGGTGCACCGCACGTCTGGCTATGCGTTTAGCTGCAAGATATGATGCACGGGTGCCCTTACCAGTCTTCCAAGCTTTAAAGGCTTGCCGCTTGGCTGCTATGAACTTATTAACATCCTCATTCCACCACCAGGTTTCGCGACGCCAGCGGTGGGGCTGAGTTGTGCCACACACCTCTTCAGTTGTCTTGAGCAGACCGGTCTTGATGCTGTTCCATATATCCTCAGTGGTAGCATCTGCTACGCCTGCCGAAGCACTCACATGCTGGCTGAAAACCTCCTGGAAATGATTTCTTGTCTGAGAATCTTTCAGCTTCCAAACTTTTAGTCTGGGGGTGAACTTGCGCTTGGGTTTTGGTGGCACATCAATCCTCATGTCGCATATGAGTAGCTGATGTTGCAGGGCTACTTCCTCTCCAGGGATCACTTTCACATCTGTGACAAGTTTGCGCATTGTCCTGCGGTAAAGGATGAAATCTATCTGCGTCGCTGCGCTTCCTGACTTGTATGTGATAAGATGACTGTCACGTTTCTTGAAACATGTGTTTCCAAGAAGCAGGTCAAAAGCCAGGGCATACTCTAGAATCCTCTCACCCTCAACATCTGGTTCAGGTCTACCATACCCGATCCCACCATGCACTTCCTTGTATCCAGTGCCTGCACGGCCTACGTGGCCATTCCAATCTCCGCATGGGATCAGGAGTTCGGATCCTGGGATCCTGGCAGTCACAGCACGCAGTTGGTCAAAGAACACGTCCTTGACTTCAGCACTTAAACCACTCTGTGGGGCATACACAGACAGAAGGGTAACCACGCACTGGCCAACTACAAGCTTCACCATGATGATTCTGTCTGAGACTCTTTGCACTTCAAAAACTTTCTCTATCCACTCTTCTGCCACAAACACTCCTACACCAGCAGTGCCTTTATCGTTTCCAGACCAGTAGAGCTTATACTTGGTGTCCTTGCCCTTGATCGTGCGGCAGTTTCCACCACGGTATCTGGTCTCCTGGACACAACAGACATCCACTTTCCTGCGGGATAGTGTTTCCACTACCTCGCAAACTCTTCCTCTCAGGGTGTTGACATTGAGTGTTCCCACCCTGAATTTCCTCAGGCGCTTGCTTGATTCGCCACAATGGCCCGACCCTGCCTCCCACACCTGAGAGGAGGCCAACCTGAGAGGTTTGCCTCCCAAAATTACAATTTTCAATACAGATTCACTCATTTTGTTGTTTTGTTAAAAAAATGTACTGTTTTTCACAAAGCAGCAAGCACTGTGAGCTGCATAAAATCAAATGCCAGCCAATGAAAAGGGACGTTACGTGATGACTTCAAAGTATATCACAGACTAGAAATGCGTCCATAGGACACGGATGCCCCCGCCTGAAAATGTGTCTATGTTCGTATTCATCCATAGAAAGTTTAAGTTTAGGACCATTTTTTTACCCTGGAGGTACGGATCTGGGTTTGCACGTGACACATTGTCTAATGATGGTTAACATTTATTCAAAGTAATTTCAAAATCCATCCAGAAATAAGTAAGTTATTGAAGTTTAAGTTTAGGACCATTTTTTTTACCTTTGACCACTAAGTATGACCTTGACCTTGGAGGTACGGATCTGGGTTTGCACGTGACACATCGTCTTATGATGGTTAATATTTCTGCAAAGTAATTTCAAAATCCATCCAGAAATAAGTAAGTTATTGACTGCGTTTAAGTTTCGGACTCTTTTTTTGACCTTTGACCTCTAAGTATGACCTTGACCTTGGAGGTACGGACCTGGGTTTTGCACGTGACACGTCGTCTCATTATGGTTAACATTTCTGCAAAGTAATTTCAAAATCCATCCAGAAATAAGAAAGTTATTGACTGCGTTTAAGTTTCGGACCCCTTTTTTTGGCCTTTGACATCTAAGTATGACCTTGACCTTGGAGGTACGGACCTGGGTTTTGCACGTGACACGTCGTCTCATTATGGTTAACATTTCTGCCGAGTAATTTTAAAATCCATCAAGAAATAAGGAAGTTATTGACTGCGTTTAAGTTTCGGACGGACGGACGGACGGACGGACGCACGGACGGACGGACGAACGGACGGACGGACAGGGGCAACGCTATATGCCCTTTCCACCATTCTTCGAATGGCGGGGGCATAAAAATACTGTGCAAACTTTTGACGTTATCCAATCAAACGTCTGGTTACATACATAAGTGCATTAGAATATAGTACTAACCCTTGTTCTGCTGAGCATAAAATTTTGACAGACTAATTTTTCATTACATCACTATGCCACACCTGTGTGCATGTCATATTTACCATATGTATTATGTTTTCTTATAGTATTGGCTGAAGGCCTAAATCATAATAAATCTGTTGTACCTTGTACCATTACAAAAACACAGCCACATGGCATTGTGAATTCCTTCATGGCTTCAAAACGAACAAAAGGAATAATTCAAATTTCAATATGGGAACCCTTTCATCTCTATGAAGTGTGTTCTAATGCATTTGCCTATATCAGGAGCTGAAGACATGCTTGGTAAAACAGGTTGCTTGCTTAATAGAGGTGGCCACAGTGACAGGTTTTTCAGGTACTTTTGCTGGAAAAATCTGAGTAGCTCACCTTTTTCAAGCAAAAATACATGTATCAGTGATAAATCAAAGTTTAAATGACCAGTAAACTAATGAAATTGATAATTTTAAAAATCTAGTTCCCACTTATGTATGTAACCAGACGTTTGATTGGATAACTTCAAAAGTTTGCACAGTATTTTCTGTGATATACTTTGTGGAGCGTGATAGCTCAGTGGTTAGTGCACTTGCCTCTGATGCTAGAGGTCCCGGGTTCGATCCCCGGCAGCGGCGATAAAATTTCGGTGTCCGAACACGCTCCATTGGCATCATTTGCAGGGATGAATGTCATGAAGTGCACCGTCCTTCGGATCGGGACGTTAACTGGAGGCCCCCTGTGCAGGGAGCACCATCCCCTGAGCAGGTTAAAGATCCCTACCGTAATTACATGATTACTGTGTTGGCTTTCATCCTGCAAAAACCTGGAGTGTATGTAATATACACCTGCGGTAATGGTCAAATGTGACCGACGCAGTATCAGAAGATAGATAGATAGAATCACAACCTTTGTTGTCCACATGAGGCCTCAGCGAACCCCAGTCTACATCTAGGACAAAAAACACTGGTTCCTGTCTGGCTCTTAGAAGAATCAAAAGCTGATCTATGTCTTCACAGGTCATATGACGGCTAAGACGCATTTTCTGGTGGTGCAATTTCTATAAAAGTGGCCAGAAATTCTAACACAGTGTGCCTATATTGGCAATGGTAAGGAAGCTGTGATTTATTCTGCAACAAATGACTTGCAGAAAAGCAAGATGCAAAAAGCAGCCTGTTCAGGATATCATAGGATATCACTCATATATTTTTTTATGTTACATGGTAACATCAGTTATAATTCCATATAAACAAGAGCAGCGCATGCGGGTGCCAACGCTCGGCTGCAGCCCCTTTTCATAATGCACAACTAGTCCGAGTTTCAAGTAAATATGTTCAGTAATGACAGAGATATTACAGAATGTCCAAGTTTTGCACGACGACCACACAGACGAAAATGTCAAAGTCTTTGCACGGAGACGACGCCAGAGCTATTCAATACCTCGTCGTTTTCTTCAAAAACAGCCGAGCTAAAAATGTTACAAAAGGACATAATTGCATGTGTTAGTCAATACTGTTGGTGGGATTTCTTCCAACACTGATGAAAGGCTAGGAGAGTTTGAAGGAAACAACAGCATAATAGTCGCTTTCTAGTGTGTTAGAATCCAAACAGATCAGTTCCAGTGTGTGAATTGTCAAGTAGTAACTCACAGTTTAGAGGTCAATTGTAAAGTACATCAAATCATGAGTGTGTAGCGTGAGTGACTTATGTACTTACAACTGACTGACTAGCTGTAAGTTATTACTGCTGGAGTTGATCCATTTCTTAAGCATATCACTCAACCTGAGACTTTGTCAAGTAACTTACTGGTGTTATAACTGTCAGATCAGGAAGATGGCTGCCACCAGCTTGAGGATGATTGGACAATATCACATCACCTGACTTCAGGCTGTCTCCCAGCTCACTTATCTGTAATCAACATTACATAGTGTATAAATACAATATAAATTGTGACAAGTGAAAAGGTGATTTCGACCATGCACACACAGAGCTCAGGCCCTGAAGTAATAAAACTTTTTATAGCATGGAATTTGTCCTGCTCATAAATTTGAAAATGCCAACAAATGTTGGCATTTTCAAATTAATGAGCAGAACAAAGCTAATCTGAGCAAGAAAATTTATTTTAAAGTTTACGAGCTTTACAAATTTCATGCTCAGCTGAGATGAACATGAAAAACATTTTAAAACACCAGATCCAGGCTGCACATCCATGCTCTATATGTTTTACAGGTGAGGAAAAAGAACATGGCTTGACTGGGACTAGAACCCCAGGCCTCTTGCATAACATATTGCCACTCTGGTCCTATCCAGTCTGGCTGCGACACTTATTTTTCATATATTGTTCATGCTCTCAGATGCAGTGCTAGACCCACAATGCCCAACAAATGTCACAGATAAGGAAAAAGAACATGGTCATACTGCGATTCAAAACTACGGCCACTTGCATACAATGTGAGCTATCAAGCCACGGTGTTGACCTGTTACATATTGAAACAGCCGATGACAGACCGACAGGGCAGGTTCTGTTCTATAAAAGTGCTCAGACTGATTTGAGCATTTGCTGAGCGCAGATGCTATGGGCCCTTTTATGATGAGCGCAGATTCTGATGAGCTTGCTGATGTAGATTTTTATGTCTTTTGTTTATCAATCCACCTTAAGTTACAAAGCACAGAAGCTCTTCAGTGCTGATGTCCACATGCGTACCATTGACTTGTAGAAAATCCAGGTAATAGTAATTCATACAAAATAGTCATGCTATTCTTATCACTGAGGTCACAGTGTTGGGAAAGAGGGTTATCTATATACATATTCTTCGGGCAGCCTAAAAATAATTTGAAAATGCTGTCTGCTAAATGTGCTTAGTTCTTTGGAAGGTGAACTAACATGGTGAGCTGCTGCTAGCCATATGCCAGTATAACAACAAGAAGATCCACAACAATGGCAGATGAAAATATCTGAGTACGTCTTAACTGTTGATGCACCACCGACTGACATCTGACCACTTCATGAATATTCATAACGCATACTAAAAACAACTTAGCAAGCCACCAACTCGACGCTTACAGCCATGCCTTCTAGGCTACAAGAAGTGCCAAT
This sequence comes from Lucinisca nassula, assembly GCA_963580285.1. Lineage (NCBI taxonomy): Eukaryota > Metazoa > Mollusca > Bivalvia > Lucinida > Lucinidae > Lucinisca > Lucinisca nassula. Next base: position 148,929,024 of record OY757017.1, read on the forward strand.
CTACCAGATGGACCTTGTGTGGTTAGTCATCATATTATAGCTTTGGACCCGAAGAAGAGTTTTATAAAGGAATGTACTGATTTTTTTCAAATTTTCAGTTTACCTGATACTGTACTGTCTCCTGCATGGCTCCCAGATGAACAGGTATGTGTGGTGCATTAGCCACCAGACCACCATCTGGTCCAAACATAGCACACGAGAAATCCAGCCTCTCCTGAAAAAAGTTGAAAAGAGAAAATATAAACCCTTGCTGAATGATTAATTATGTGGCACCCATTTCTAACTATCAACCAATCACCCAATTCTGACTATCAACCGATCAAATTATGGGTATTTGATATAATTTGTTCCTTAAAAGTTGCAAACTGAATGACAAACAGTGTAGATCCTGATCAGATGGCTTCTTCAGAAGCCATCTGATCTGGATCTACACTGTTTGCAAAGGTATTGTTGTGTTCAGCAGGACAACAGTTAAGAGGGTCTCTCAGCAGCATTGCTCTGGTCACATTTGAAATGACACATTCTGCAATGGAAGATATGGTGGTTATTCTCCAGGTTCTTATGTTTTTGCCCACCTCTGATCAACAATCAGCATGATATACCGGTAAGTGAAATAATCTTGAAAGGGCCATAAAACCAAAAACAAATATCATCAAGGAGAGAATATGCCAGAGTCCAGTTGTTCAAAGCAGTATTAGCTTAACAAATTTATTACTAGACAAAACACATCACGAAAACACGCCTTTATAACTTTGACCCCCTTGAACCCCACTTTTATATAGTAAAACTGGGGTTTCTGGGGGGGTATACCTTATTTTTCTTATTTCTGCTCTAAAAGAAATAAGAAAAATATAACAATTTTTCATCTTAAAATTTTCATTTTTTCGGCGATAAAGGTGGCAATGTATTTATATAGGCGTGTTTACGTAATGAGTAAGTTCTCTAACATGTACAATATCAAATACACCATCCGCTATTTACTGACCAAATGTGAGCAATGCAAAAGCTACATACATTCTTGTCATCAATAAATTAAGAGTTTTTGCTGTATTGCAAGGTTGAAGATTTACTGTAACGTTAACAAATGATTTCAAAAGTTTTGAACAATGGGGCCCATACTTTTATCAGTCAATTTTGTGCTGGAAGCAAATTTTTTTAATTCGTCATTGTTTATGTAAACTATACCACTCTGAAAATAGGGTATACTCTTCAAAGAAAGACTTTGTTCCAAAGTATACTCTTAAAAGAAAGAATTTGTCTGTAATACTACTATTAAAAGAAAGAATTTGTTCCCAAGTATACTCTTAAATGAAAGAATTTGTGCGTAAGTCTACTGTTAAAAGAAAGAATTTATTCTTACATATACTCTTAAATGACAGAATTTGTAAGTCTAAATTGTTCTAAGTATACTCTTAAAGGAAAGAATTTGCTCCTAAGTACATATTTATTCCTACATATACTCTTAAATGACAGAATTTGTAAGTCTAAATTGTTCTAAGTATACTCTTAAAGGAAAGAATTTGCTCCTAAGTACATATTTAGATGAAAGAATATGTTCATAAGTATACTCTTAAAGGAAAGAATTTGTTTCTAAGTACACATTTAAATGAAAGTATTTGTTTGCAAATATACTCTTAAAGGAAAGAATTTGTTCCGAGGTACATATTTAAATAAACAAATTTGTTCATAAGTATACTCTTAAAGGAAGGAATTTGTTCCTAAGTACACATTTCAATGAAAGTATTTGTTCATAAGTATACTCTTAAAGGAAAGAATTTGCTGCTAATCCTGCTGTTAAAGGGAGAATTTGCTCCTATGTCTACTCTTAAGGGAAATGGTTACACCACCAGGGGAGACAACTCCTGCAAAAGTATTTTTGTCTCCCATGTCAAGAGGGGTCAACTCTTAATCCTTTCCCACTCAGATACGTGTTTTTACGTGTCTGCACCCCACACCCATTTTAAGCCCCAGAAACACCTAAAATCTGCATTTCCTACCCCTGGATAGTTATGTTTGCTTTACGATTTGCCAACCTAAAAAGTGACCTGTTTTTTCGCACACCTCCCCACTAAAAATATTCTGGGAGGGGATTGAAGGGGTTGTGGCGTTGCCCCCCCCCCCCACATCCGAAAAATTTTGGGTGTATTTGGGTGTATATCTGAGGGTGTCTGGGGTCAAAAATGCCTCAAAATTGATGCTGATAAAACATGCTGCAAACAGTGAAAATGGCCAGTGCCAAACTCCTTAATTGTTGCCTTGACAGCTGTGTGAAGATTAAGATTTGGCCAAAAATTCATGTGAAATTACACTTTTGCCAACTTTGAGATGCTCCCTCATTACCATGACAACAATAATCAAGTCATGAAAGGTTGCATTTGAAAGGCTGCTGCCCAATGAACATTCATACCGAGTTTGGTGTAAAACAGACCATCCATTACGAAACAATGGCTAGTTGAAGTTGCTGTCAGGTGCAACACTGTGAAAATCAGAAAATTCACAAAATCCCTGAGTGGGAAAGGGTTAAAGGTAAGAATTTGCTTCTGAGGAGCAAATTCTTTCCTTTTAGAGTAGACCCCTTTCTCCTTGGGCCAGAGTTTATAGAAAAGTGAACAGGAAGTCTCAAAAGTTGTCTCCCTTTGAAGAATGGCAGAAAGGGGAGACAAAATATTTTTGAAACTGTTGCATCCAACGGAAGTACACCTCAACCTCGTTATAACACGGAACTCCGGGTCCAACCAACGGACCGTGTTAGTTAACTGAATCGTGTTATAAACGCCGACCGTATTTGTCACAGATCAACCATTGACACAATGATGATCAATAGTTTCCCAAACAAGATGATGTTCTGTCCGGTTAATGACCGTATTTCCCGACTAAAATGTGTTTAGAACTAATCAATGGCAGTAAATACCATGGCCCATCAAGTCAAACAAGTCACTTTAATCAAAACCAGCTGATAAACCATGTTTTATATCCAGAAATCGTCCGATCTGACAGCGAGTATGACGCCATTTTGATAGCTGGTTCCCGGCTCACTTTGTTGTAACTGAGCGTCCAAAACCGTACCGAACTACAGTACCGTTAATACATTTCAATAGTGAAATTACCGGGTTAGGGTTCGGAACCGGACAATGATAAACGCTTACAAGAAATTTGAATTACTTCCCTTGAAATGTATTACCCTTAATATTTTAGCCATTTGAAACGATTTTTAATGGCGCACATGGCTTTGAATGATTATTTTACCGCGAATATCGGTCTTGAATATGTTTTATCATTTGCTTTTAAGCTGGAATAAATTTGACTTTCTTTTACATGCGGCTCTAGAAAATGAGTTTTATTGCAGTTGACCGATCACATCGTCTGCATTCTGCTGAGCAGTGATCCTTAACAGAGCGTGATAAATATTTTTTCCGGTTGCGTAACTGAATTCAATCTCTTTATCTCACTATGCCAACACTTTTGATTGTGCCGATGGCAGTTCATGTTTATCATGCGTGTCAAGCTAAACAAGTTTATATACTGTATATTCAACTCTGCTGGAGGCCTGCAATAAATATAAAAAAGTACCGTTATAAACCGTGTTAGCTACCGTGTTAGCTACCATATTACCGCAGTCAAAGGTGAGAGGAAAATAAAGTTGTTGTGCTTAAAACCCGATACAATCCTTGGATAATATTTATAAATGTTGGTTGGGGAAAATTTGGGGTCCAAACCAAAACCATGTTATATCCGAATTCGTGCTGTAACGAATCGTGCTATAACGAGGTCCGGGTGTATGTCTACTCCCCTTAAGACAGAGCAATGTGTGTGTGTGAATTCGGGTTTAACTTCGCTTTCAACAATTTTTCAGTCATATCACGACTGTGTCTGGTTGCGACAGGGAGCTCAATGCTCACTTTTTTAGTGCTGCCTCACGGAAGTATCATGTCCCGGACACAATACATGATACCTCACCCAGTCACATTATCCTGACAATGGGTCGACCAGTCCTGGCTCTACCCCTTAAATCTGAGTGCCAATCGAGGAGCAGCTAGTACCATTTTTAACGACTTTGGTATGTCGCGGCCCGGGATCGAACCCGAGACCTCCCGTTCCCTAAGACAGAGCAATGGTTGAAGAGATATTTTTCACCTATGATAGATAAGAAGTGTTACCTTGATGTTTGTTGAAATAGCTGTCCTTTGCAATACCCTAAAATAAAGATAATATGAGTTTGATCAGGAGGTACACCACACAGATATACAAATACATCATATAACTCATACTGTGGGCATTGTTGCATAATCAAATTACCGACACCACTGATGGGTCAACTGTCACTGAATTTGACTGAAAGTAGGATTCCGACTTCTACTGTTTTGTTTAATCAATTATTTCTGAAAAAAACTTTTCGTCTTTGCAGATCAAGCTAGCCTACTGTTGTATACTAAATGCCAAAGACCAGGAGAAAATCCCTCAGGACTGTAGAAAACAGACTGCAGCTTTCTCAGAAATGCTTTTTTTCACTTCTCAAGAGCATAAAAATTATACTTTATGGTCATGTCAGAATGTGTGTGAAGCTCTCACCTTTCTACTTGACAATATTTACATAAGATTTGGTAAGTTATTTAGACAAGTTTTGGCTATTCCCATGGGTACTAATTGCGCACCACTTGTGGCTGATTGATTGATTGATTGATTGATTGATTTGAGGTTTAACGTCCCCATCAACACTGTAAAGGTCATTTTGGAGACATTGCTTCCAATTTTGTGGGTCTTTCACCCGACATTGAGATGAAATGACATCTCAAGCCCTGTCGCCCAATGAAACCAAAAGGGTTTATTAGCATGGACGGTCTGCCTCGCACCGCGGTTCCTGGACAGGCTTAGTGTGGCTGATCTGTTTTTGTTTTGTTATGAGAGAGACTTCATGATGACCCTTTCTGCTGAAAACAAGTCTGAAATCATTGAAGCTTTTAGCTCCACTTCTAGATATTTGGATGATTTATTAAATATTGATAATACATATTTTGATGGTTTGATCAGTCAAATTTACCCCCCAGAACTTCAGTTAAATAAACCGAATTCTTCTGATACCGAGGCCCCGTTTTTGGATTTACATCTATCTATTGTAGATGGGTTTGTTTCGTGTAAAATTTATGATAAACCCGATGATTTTGATTTTGAGCTTGTAAATTTTCCTTTTTTGGATGGTGATGTTCCTCGTGCGCCATCCTATGGCGTTTATATTTCGCAGTTAACTAGATTTGCCAGAGTGTGTAGTCATGTAACTGACTCCAACTCTCGTAATAAATTGTTAACGGCTAAACTTCTTAATCAGGGTTATCGGTACCATAAACTACGCAAAGCCTTTTCAAAATTTTATAGACGTCATTCTGATTTAATTTCAAAATTCAATATTGAACTTAAATCTCTTCTGCAACAAGGTCTAACGAAACCCGAATTTTATGGTGACTTAGTATATTAATTCAGAAAAATATGTAACTGCAATGATTTCAGCACCCAATTTCGTAAAATCTTTCTTCGATATAAAAAGATTGGGTACAACATAAATGTTATTCGACAGACTGCATGCATGGTAGTTAACCCAATCACGGTTGACAACTTTGCTTCCCTCTTTAATTGCACGCCAGTGGGTCAGGCCTCAGATTCTATAATGGTTCTAACGTAAAGGCTTATTGAGAATTAGAGAGATCTAATTCAAGGTAATGTTGGTGGTGCCTGATGCTCTGTCTCTGGTCGGGCCCATCCGAGTCTAACTGTTGGTTTTCTTTTGCTACAGCATTTCGGTGGTTTCTTGCTGTCGAGTCCTCACCGCTGTTTCATTTCTGTGGTTGTTTGATTATTTGTGTTCAGGGAGATGTTGCACTGATGAGTTAGGAGGCCTTCATGCAGACTGAACAAATTATTTGTCTAAATCACGACGGAAGTAAGGGCGAGGATTGTGGCCACGTAAAATTGATTTCTGACCCCCAGTGGAATTCGTTTCACTGACTGTTCCAAGGCGGTTCTTCTGTCACAGTATATTTTTGTTATGGCTTGTCTGAAGTATGAAGGCCTTCATGCGGACTTAACAAATTATTTGTCTAAATCGCGACGGAAGTAAGGGCAAGGATTGTGGCCACGTAAAATCGATTTAAGTCCCCAAGTGGAATTCATTTCCGCTGACCGTTCCAAGGCAGTTCTTCTGTCACGGTTTATATTTGTTATGGGTGTTTGTGTCGCTTATGTTATTTTATTTTGGATAGCCTATTGGCCATTTTGTGGGAAAGTAACTCTCCTTTTGGCTTTCCACTGTTGGTGTTTCGATTAGGGTCTGTTGTTTCCTGTTTGTGTGTCTTTCCCTTTGGTGTCTCTGATGGGAGCTGTGGGTTGATTGTATCGATTCCTGATCATTGCCTCCACTTCTATTAATCATTTTTTCAACCTATAAAGTGAGTGGATATGTATAAAATAATGGTTTGTGCCACGTACTCATTAGAATCACATCTAAAATTTACCAAGAATGGATTCAGCTGGATAATTGTTAAAAAAAAATTCTCCACAGAAAATTCTATACTCTGCCAGTGTTCCATTTCGGGGCTTCGCATATACAATCAGCCAAAACACACCTTACCTGCCCATCTGTTCTGCTATACTCATGAATCTGTGAGAGAAAATAGACAACTGTATCATATCTAGCTCCTTCCCTATCTGCTGGACTATCCCCGCTCCTATCTGTAATGTTATATGCAAGGAGTAATATACACCAGATATTTTTTCACCATTTTAACAAGTGATAGAATTTTTTTGATTTCCTGTTTGCTTTGCAGTAAACAGAGACTGTTTAAAATCAAAGCACTGACAGCACTGGTGGTCGACTCTGAGTCTAGGCTGAAAAAATGGTCCTGAACAGCATCATGTGAACAAGTCCATGAAATGAACAAGCCCCTTAACCCCACTTTATACAGAGAAAACTGAGGTTTACTGGGGTATACACTATTTTTCTTATTTCTGCTCCAAGACATAGGTTGTGGATACTCATTATAGCCATGTCAATGAGACAGTTCTAACAAGCACCCACAACCTATGTTTGCAATATAAATAAGAAAAATATCACAGATTTTCATCAAAAAAGTAGCCATTTCGGAGATGTGAAAAAAATGCACTATGTCAAATGGGTGCGTTATCCTAATGGGGACTCAAGACTTCTTTTAACCTTCAAATTCCTGAACTGGAGTCACAAGCAAGCAGTGTACACCCAGATTAGATGCTGCATTCTGATCTGAGTCTCTACTGTTTGCCAAACTCAACACATGATTCTAGTCCAGATTCTATAATTAACCCTTTTACACTCTAGCTCACAACCATTAGAATGGTGGAGCTATTTTCTATAAATAGCCATTACCTGGATTTCCTACAAATCAATGATAGTCTCATGGACAGCAATAATCAAAAGCTACTGCATTTCGTAATTGGGTTGAATGACAAAAATTGACCCCAAAAAGCATCTACACTTTCAGAAAAAAAAAATGCTTACCCCCTAAAGGGTTGCATCCCCTGAAAGTTCATCTATATCAATTATGCTTAAATCTGAGGTGCAATGTGAGGTAGTTTCATATTTTGCACTTTGCCTATTTACTGAAGTATCTTTACTCCTATACAAAAATTCTGTGGCATCTGATGGTGAAAAATGCATACTGTAGGTTCTGTAGTAACTGTTATTAAACATTCTCTAATAAGAGCACATTGATACTTTTTCAAGAGCAATATTTTATTAACATAAAATAAAGAAACACACAAAAAAAGAAAAGAAACCTTACCACAATCGTCACATCTCCACATTTAGTTATTGTTGCTGTACAAGTTGGCTCCACCAGTATTGTACTATGAACAGAGTTGAGAGAATTTTAGTAGCATTCTTATAAGATACAATGGGGCTGATAATGGTTCTACAAATGCCCTATATCAGGCAAAATATTTTTCTGTTCTAAATACACATATAAATGAATATTCAGCAAGAGAAGGGTTAAACTGTCAATTCTTCTGCTGATCCTAATAACTCCAACCTTTGCAAACAGTGTAGATCCTGCTCAGAGAAGCCATCTGAACAGGATCTATACTGTTTAACATTCAGTTTGTGAACTTGTGGTGTTAACCCTTATCTTGCTGAATATTCATTTAAGCCACACCCATTTCTGTCTATCAACCAATCGAATTACTTGATGTAATTTATTGCTATAAATTCATAAACTGAATGTCAAACAGTGTAGATCCTGATCAGATGGCTTCTTCAGAAGCCATCTGATCTGGATCTACACTGTTTGCAAAGATAAGGGTTGTCGTGAACAGCAAGATAAGGGTTAATTACGCAGACTTGTTAACTGATGTAAATAATATGAATCCAAAAACCTACAATAAGATCTGTGCAACCAATAGCGACTATGATCGGCCTGCACAGCTATCTCACATAGCAAGAGTTTTTGCTTAACTCACTATGGATAGCCAAGGAGCTCAACGTTACAATAACACATCCATGTGACATCGTAGTGCATTCTTTCGTATCTCCAAAATGGTTATTTTTCTGATGAAAATTTGTGATATGTGTTGTATTTGTTACTTAAACATAGGTTGTGGGTACTCATTAGAACCGCCTCATTGAGGCGGTTCTGATGAGTACCCACAACCTATATGTCTTGAAGAAGAAATAAGACAAGTAATGTACACCCCTGTAACTCCCAGTTTCCTCTATGACCTTTACATGGGTGTCCATTTCACGAACTTGTTATCATAATGGAACAGGCCTCGGTAGCTCCGTCGGATGCATGTCTGACTGGTGATCAGAAGGACGCTGGTTTGATACATGCCAGGGTCGGCAACATTCTTTCGTGGAGATTGATCATGAAATCTTTTCTATGGTCATTCTCTCCCTTCTGCTGATTCAAGAAGGGCAGTTGTCGGCAAAGGAATGTGCACTGTACTGGCTAACTGCTTACATAAAGCCTGCCCAGGCAAAGTGTGGAAAGGTAAACTTACCAGCTCAAAAATGACCTAAAAATTGTTGACTGGGCCATAAACCTCCAATAAAAACAAACAAACAAATCATAAAGAAAGATTTATGGGTTCAGAATATACTCTGATCAGACTGTGCAGATTCACAGAAACAGCAAAAACCATATTCAAATCATGAAATTCGTGTGCTGTTTGAACATGGAGTTTGCTTTGTTTTTGTTACACTGAGCGACGTTATGTTATGGCCCTGAACGTAGCATTTTAGGCTTCTATGATGACGTCAGAGGGTTACTGCATAACAATGTCATTGTAAACAACATTCTGAAATATCCGCCAAGTTTGATTTTCCAGTCGTATTCGAAAATTTTATGAGGAGTTTATATGGAGCTTTTGGGCGTTTTCATCAAAATTTGTTGTTATGCAAGAACATTATTTCATTGCATTAACATCTGCCGTATCCCTCGGAAGATATCTGAAGTTAGCGGCCTCATGTTCAAACAGTTTCCTCAGGATCTGGCAAATGTTAATGCATGAAAAACCATGGTTGATCTCTATAATATCAGAACATTTTCCATGTAAATGATCAGTGTTTTAACAATACGTAAACTTGCACCATTACTGTTATGCAGATTTGAACAACTGGACCCAGGTAAATAAATTACTCATACTGGAAAAAGGTTTGTAACATGGGCAGGAAGACTAGGCTAAGATCAGCTGTGCACTCTAATCAGAGCTTTTGCTGCTCACCAAAACAAGAGGCCCATGGGCCACTATGCTCACCAGAGCTCAGGTGGGCACTGCCAAATTGCAGCCATGTATTTTAACATGATATCATTTTAATCTGCCAAATGAACCCCCATATCCAAATGAGCATCCATGTGGACTCAGTATATGAAACATTAGGCCTTTTATGAAGTAGAGGGGGTGGGGCATGGACCCAATGGAGCCCTGGTTGGTATCACTAAGTGTGTCTTATCACAAAGAACAAGAATATATATGGTTTAGCAGTGGGGATCTGCATGGCTGGAGATATAAGTGGAGGGGTTGGAGCATGCCCTGTCGTTCCCAGGAAAGCCCAAGATTGTTGTCCCTAAATGTGTCTCATCATAAGGACCAAGTATATATATGGTTTAGGGGTGGGAATCTGAACGGTTTCCAAGATATCCTTTCATGAAGTGGAAATGAGAGGACTGGCCCTTGCAGACACCCCTACAGTAGGTGTGCTAATAATAAGGAACAAGAACATATATGAATATGGGGTGGGGATTTAATGGTTTCTGAAATATATGGCCTTTTATGAAGTGGAAGGGCGGGGCACATTGCCTCATCACAAAGAGACCCCCAAGTTGGTGTGACTGAATGAGTCTTATCATAAGGAACAAGAATATATATGGTTTAGGGGTGGGGATCTGAACTATTTCTGAGATATGTGGCTTTTAATGAAGTCAAGCGGTGGAGCAAGGCCCGGGCATGCCCCGGGGACTCACAAGCTGGTGTCAATGAATGTGCCTTATCATAAGGAAGATGAATATATATGGTTTAGGGGTGGGGCTCTGAACAGTTTCTGAGATATAAGGCCTTTTGTGAAGTGCAGGGGTGGGGCAAGGCCCAGGGAGACCCCCAGGTTGGTGTCAATGAAAGTGTCTTATCATAAGGTACAAGAATATATATGGTTTAGGGGTGGGGATCTGTAAGGCTTTCCGAGATATTGTGATATTATGAAATGGAGGGGGTGGGGCATGGCCCCAGCACATCCCTGGGGACCCCCAGGTTGGTGTCACTGAATGTGTCTCATCATAATGAACAAGAACATATATGGTTTAGGGGTGGGGATCTGAACAGTTTCTGAGATATATGGCCTTTTGTGAAGTGAAGGGGTGGGCATGGCTCTGGCGCACCCCGGAAGACCCCCAATTTGGGGTCAATGAATGTGTCTTATCATAAGGAGCAAGAATATATATGGTTTAGGGGGGATCTGAACTATTTCTGAGATATGTGGCTTTTAATGAAGTCAAGCGGTGGAGCAAGGCCTGGGCATGCCCCGGGGACTCACAAGCTGGTGTCAATGAATGTGCCTTATCATAAGGAAGATGAATATATATGGTTTAGGGGTGGGGCTCTGAACAGTTTCTGAGATATAAGGCCTTTTGTGAAGTGCAGGGGTGGGGCAAGGCCCAGGGAGACCCCCAGGTTGGTGTCAATGAAAGTGTCTTATCATAAGGTACAAGAATATATATGGTTTAGGGGTGGGGATCTGTAAGGTTTCCGAGATATTGTGATACTATGAAATGGAGGGGGTGGGGCATGGCCCCAGCACATCCCTGGGGACCCCCAGGTTGGTGTCACTGAATGTGTCTCATCATAATGAACAAGAACATATATGGTTTAGGGGTGGGGATCTGAACAGTTTCTGAGATATATGGCCTTTTGTGAAGTGAAGGGGTGGGGCATGGCTCCGGCGCACCCCGGTAGACCCCCAATTTGGGGTCAATGAATGCGTCTTATCATAAGGAGCAAGAATATATATGGTTTAGGGGTGGGGATCTGTAAGGTTTCCGAGATATTGGGCCTTTTATGAAATGGAGGGGCGGGACATGGCCCCGGCGCATCCCGAGGGACCCCCAGTTTGATGTCACTGAATGCGTCTTATCATAAGGAACAAGAGTATATAGGGTGCAGGGGTGGGGATCTGAATGGTTTCCGAGATATTGGGCCTTTTATGAAGTGGAGGGGGTGGGGCATGGCCTCGGCACATCCCGGAGGACCTCCAGGTTGGTGTCACTGAATGCGTCTTATCAATAGGAACAAGAATATATATGGTTTAGGGGTGGGGATCTGTAAGGTTTCTGAGATATAAGTCATTTTATGAAGTACTGGGGGCGGGGCATGGCCCCGGCACAACCTACTGGACCCCCAGGTTGACATAACAGCATATGGCTGAGAGAAGTTTACTAAAGGAACATGTCTATGAAAGTTTTGTCAAAATATCTGCAAAGGCTTTGTAGTTAATGCCATTTTTCAATTTTCCCCATTATAAGTCTATGGAAAATCTAAGTTGCCATAGCAACCAAACTAAAGAGCCGAATTTCATAAAAAACACAAAACCTGTAAAGGCAAATATGGTGAATATTTCCATAAACTTTCAGCCTCATAGAGCATACGGTTTCTGAGGAGATGATTTTTTAAGTATTTTTTTTTCTATTTTTTCATTTTGGTTTCCATGGCAACCAATACAAATGAGCAGTAGGCCTAAAATCATATGGCAGATAGTAGATTGCCTAAGGAATATTTCTATGAAAGTTTTGTCAAAATATCTGCAGTGGCTTGGCAGTAAATGCCATTTTTCAATTTTCCCCATTATAAGTCTATGGAAACTCTAAGTTGCCATAGCAACCAAACCAATGAGCCGAATTTCATAAAAAACACAAACTTTCAATCCCCCAACCCAAGGATGCTACAGATGAAATTTGGACTCAATCGGCCCAGTGGTTTCAGAGGAGATGTCGTTTGAAAGTGTTGACGACGCAGACGCAGACGCAGACGACGACGACGACGACGACGACGACGACGCAGACGACGACGGACAACTGCCTATCCTAAAAGCTCCCCCGGAGCCTTCGGCTCTGGTGAGCTAAAAACCTTCAGAATACTCTAGTCATTCCACAGGACAACTGATTGATTAAATGACTGTGTCAGGGTTTAGTGAAAATGCATTATGAGCATGTGAGTTTACTGGTGACCATTACACTTTGGACTATAATCCATTTCAGATGGCAAGCCTCAAAACTGGTGCAATGTGAAACAGTGAAGGCCCAGATCAGACACCACAGAATGTGGTGTCTGATCAGGGCCTTCACTGTTTGCAAAATAAAATTGTGAGCTATTTAGTATTTAAGTTTCAAAATAAAACAACCTGACACCCATAAAATTTGAAATGGACTTCCGCTATATATGGTGAAAAAGACTCCATTCAGTTGAAAAAGGGTTGGTTACCTGTTACCATTCATAATAATGGCAGGTCCTTCTATTGTGTGACCAGCTTTCAAATCCTCAAGTAAATATACACTTGTTGTTTGGGATCCACCTTCAAAATAGCACTCTATCACCTTTCAGAGAAAAAAAGCAAAAAATGAACTGTTTGTGGCATGACAAAAATCAAATGTAATACTACGACAACCAGGACAATTGTCATTAACTTTGTTGTCTGCTTTAAAATCATTTGTCCTTTTGGCTCTCTGCTTTTGGTGTTTCCATTAGGGTCTAGTTATTTCATGTTTGTGTTTCTTTCGTTTTACTGTCTCTGATGGGAGGTGTGGGTTAATTGTATTGATTCCGGATCATTGCCTTTACTTCTATTTTTTATAATCTGGTATCCATCTTCAAAGTAACACTCTGTCTCAAGTCAGAGAAAAATGGCAAAAATGAGCCTTTTATCTCATGAAGAGGATCAAATGTTAAAATTTCTCTGTCAAATAGATCTGCTTTAGTTAGCTTAGGCAACAGCCACACAATAGCTGTCAAAGAACAGTTCACCTGCTCAACTTGTCTGTAATCAAAGTTTGAGGTCTGCTACCTTGACTTTCAGAACAAACAGAAAACTAATGACCACAAAATTTGGAGGCATAGCACTCTTTACCTCAAATTGCAGTTGAACTGAGTTGAATATTACATGTATTAACCCACTATATACTGGTGGACTCTTCCATTGTTATAAGCTGGACAAGTCCATTTGTTATATAAGGAGTGTCAGGCCTACTTTTTCCTTTTAATTCTATTTTTGACGGAAAATTCTGTTAGCAAACAGTGCAGGCCCTGATTCTGCGGTGTCTGATCTGGGCCTGCACTGTTTGCATAGGTACTCCTTTAAGTCTTTCCCACATGCAAAGGATTAATAGTATAGTACTTACAGTTTCTACTCTAGGTGGACCAGAAGCTTGATCTATTAGTTTATCAGTTTCAGAGAAAGCCTTTCCAACACCTCGGATCCTCACATCATCCACAATAATTGGTCTACCTGGCAATGTGAATCCAAACTCTGTATGGTACCTGAGAGATGTATAAAACGAAGAATTTATTTTTCTTATAAAATCCTGATTAAGAGACAACGGACATTCACTCATAACACAGTATTGCACGGCTGATATCAGGGTGTATTAAATGTCCAAAAATACAGTGTGATAAAATCTGAGATGATGATGATGATGATAAAATCTGAGTAGCAAACATGTATATGTACAAAACCAAAGCTTTTATATAAAAAAATTAGAAATATTACAAACTTGCAAGTAATAATAACTTTTGTGTGTTTTTAAGAAAGAAAAAAAGATAAAAAAACATTCCTCCACCTAGAATTGAACCCAGGACCCTCTGGTTCAGAGTCCCGCACTTTATCAATTACACTATCAAGCTTGCAAGGGAAGTAAGGGAGGTAATACAGAGCAAACTTCTTAAATAAACTTATATTTGGAAAATGGTAATTTTCAAACAACTCTGGTCCTTGGTGCCTTAATGGATTGCATATGAAAGAGGTACTATCAATGAAGCAACAGTCCTAATATGAAAGCAATCCACTGAAGAATAAAGGTAATATTTTACTTTGAAAAAAGGTTAACCAAAAGGTAAACCTCCGCTGATGCCCGCCAACCCAGATATCACTATTCTAAAAGACACTTTTTTTTAAAAAACCCGTCCAAAAAGTCATACTTTTGCTGACAAAACTGAGAGAAGCTAGTCACATTTTTTCTGCAAAACTATCTCTATATAAGATATTGCATTTGTTAGAACAGTTAATTTGGCATCTAATGAATTTTTAGGCTATAAAAAAGGGCACAGACCTTTTAAAAAAGATTAGCTATATAATATTCTTTAAAAATGTTGCAGAATATAGAAAATATTTCATGATCAATCTCCATGAAATAATGAAGCTCACAGCCACCTGGTTACCAGTCAGATGTGTATCTGACTGAGCCATCTGACCAAGAACTTCTTGCTGCTTTGTTGTGGTATGTCACCCTGATTTATGAGTCTGTAAGAGGGTAGGCTGAAAAGTTCTGAGCCTGACCAAGATCCAATGGTTTGTCCATGCTGAAAGTGCCTTATTTTTCAACATAGTCTCCCTTCCTGTCCACACACTTCCTCCAGCGATGCTGGGGTCCTTGGATCCCAGTGGTATAGAAGTTCTCATCTTGGTCCCTGAAAAACTCCTCCACAGCAGCTATCACCTCTTCGTCTGACCGATAATGCTGCCCAGCCAAGTGCTTTTTCATGTTTGGAAACAGGAAATAATCTGATGGAGCTAGATCAGGTGAATACGGAGGGTGATCGACAAGTGTGAAGCCACAGTCATGCACAGCAGCCATTGCGACAACCGATTTATGAGCAGGCGCATTGTCCTGATGGAACAAGACCCAGTTTGTCAATTTTCCGGGTCATTTAGCCTTAAATGCTTTTCGCAGTTGTTTTAGCAGATCTTCATAATACTCCCCATTAATTGTTCTGCCCTTTTGAAGGTACTCTATGAATATTATACCCTTGGCATCCAAGAACACTGATGCCATCACCTTCCCTGCAGAGGAGATGACCTTTGCCTTCTTTGGAGGGGGTGAGCCAGGGTGCTTCCATTGCATGGATTGTCTTTTGGTCTGTGGCTCAAAGTGATGAACCCAGCACTCATCCTGAGTGACAAAACGGTCAAGAAAACCATCTTGGTCTGCTTCAAAAATAGCCAAGTTGGCTTGTGACAGGTTCAGTCTGGTCAACTTTTGGTCTGGCGTCAAAAGCCGTGGCACCCATCTGGCGGAAACCTTCGACATTCCTAATTCACTGTGTAGAATGTTCTCTACTTGTTCACAGGAGATGCCAACAGTGTTAGCTAACTGATTCACAGTTAAACGCCTGTCATCCATCACGGCCCTGTGCACTTGGCTGATGGTTTCCTCAGTTGTTGCCATTGTGGGTCGTCCACACCGGTCATCATCTTTAAGGCTGTCCTTGCCCATCTTAAAATTTGCTGCCCACCTTTTCACGGTTGCATACGAAGGAGCATAATCCCCTAATGTAGCAACCATATCGGCATGAATGTCCTTAGGAGCTAACCCCTTTTTATGGGGGTACTTGATGACACCAGGATGCCAGATTTTGTCCATTTTCTCAAAAACGTGCTAGTAACAATTTTCAAAGTCTAGAATTTCTATGTTATTGCAAATAAACTTGAAATCATTTGAGTCAAATCAAGTAATAAAGGTTTGGATTTAATGAATACAATATTTCATGGTTGTTCGATGCCTGCTTCTTGGTCAGGCTCAGAACTTTTCAGCCAACCCTCGTATAGGGCAAATTCAAGGTCCCTCAACAGTGGTCAAAGGCAAAAATTTTCAGGTTAAATTAATAATTATGAAACTTCAACATCAGTAATACCTACCTATCTTGAAATGCAGCTCTGAAGTCACCATATTTGCTGGAACCCAGTGCAGCAGGATTGCTCTCAGCTGAACACATCAGGGCACAGTCTGTTCTGTCATACCTCATATGGAGAAAAGCTTGAGTTTCAATCTGATCTCTGTAATATAATCCAGATTATAGCGCTGCGTGACAAATAGAGATTATCATATGGCATATTTCATATTATACCCCTTATCAGCCCGAGACTCCCATATCAGCCCGAGGGTCGAGGGCTGATATGGGGTATGACATGAAAAATGCCATATCATAATCTATTTATCATACATTTCACTTTTAAAAAAATTTGTTCACATAACAAATTGTATTAATTGCATCTACCTAATACCAAAGTTACATTTTCCTCTCGTATTCGCTGCGCTGCGCCGTGCCATGTTTTGTTTTTTTGCCAAACAGTTCGAACAGACGAATATATTGCAAATTGCAAATGGCGTCCTGAACAACAAATGCAAAATGCCGCAAAAGGAAGAACGCCTCATGTTCCAAATAGGGTGACGTCAGAGGTGGGGTGCGATAAAGGGTTGTGATATGGATTTTTGGGGTATGATAAAGTCCATGCGATATGGCAGCACCTGCAAGCGTGATACGTGCATTGGTGTCACGTTCATATCGCATATTCAAAAACTAAGTATTTTATACTAAATATATGATAATATGATTTATTTTGGGGCTGACTGTGAGTTGTTGTTGCTCCACTACCTAGTCACTAACCTCATTATGTTTTAATCCTAATAAGAAAGCAGTCTGAGGGACAGCCAAATCCCCCCGCTGCACATTAATAACAAGGCTCAACTTTGTGACCTTCACCTGTGACCTTGACCTTGAGTCAGCATGGATTATTTATAGGTTCTGCATATCAGCTCACTGAGCGGATATTTTTACATTTAAATGAAATCCTTCCAGGGGTAAAGGAGACATGGAATGGACACAAAATTCAAAGTTTCAAACTCGTGACCTTCAACTGTGACCTTGACCTTGAGCCAGCATGGTTTATTTTTGGGTTCTGCACATCAGCTGACTGAAGGGGATATTTGACCAAAGTTTAATGAAAATCCTTGCAGGGGTTAAAGAGATATGGAATGGACACAAAATTCAAAGATTCAAACCTTCAAATGTGACCTTCAACTGTGACCTTGACCTTGAGTCAGCACTGTTTATTTATGGGTTCTGCACATCCGCTCACTGAGGGGGATATTGGACTAAAGTTAAATGAAAATCTTTTCACGGGTAAAGGAGATATGAAAGTAACACAAAATTCAAAGTTTCAAACTCATGACCTGTGACCTTGACCTTGAGTCAGCATGGTTTATTTATGGCTTCTGCACATCAACTCACTGAGGGGAATATTTGACCAAAGTTTAATGAAAATCCTTCCAAGGGAAAAAGTAGATATGGAACAGACACAAAATTCAAAGATTCAAACACATGACCTTCAACTGTGACCTTGACCTTGAGTCGGTATGGTTTATGTATGGGTTCTGCATATCAGCACACTGCAAGGAATATTTGAAGTTTAAGGAAAATCTATGGAATCGTTCAGGAGATACGGAGCGGACAAGAAAGTGTTACAGACAGATGGATGGACATTCTTACCAGAGGTATGCTGTGGGGTCTAAGGAGACTTTAACCCCATAATGTAACATTGTACAGCCACAAATCCCACATTCACTCAAATTTGAGCCCCATAAGCTGATTTTAAAGGGAATAAACCTCATTAAGTATAGATTATACAGAACATAAAACCCCATTATGTATCTCACGTATGTACTGACGGATGGACGTTCTAACATGTCGGGTTTAAGAGCTATTTCTTTTGTTATTTTCTTTTGTTTGGTTTAGGGGCTAACCTCCTAAACCTTTTATTTACGGAATAAAACTATTATTTTCCAATTATTTTCTATTGTTAGCCAATCCTGACACTACCAGCCTCGATAGCGCAGTGGTTAGCGCGTTCGACTTACGATCGAGAGGTTGTGCGTTCGAATCCGCCACCGGTATCGAGGTGTGTTCTTGGGCAAGACACGTAATGACACTGCCCCACTCCACCCAGGTGTAAATGGGTAGCAGTGGTGTAAAAAGCCACTGCCTCTCTCTCGCGCGCGCGTGAAAACACCCGGAATGAGTGTTCGAGAGCGATTCAATAAGCTTGTAGCTTTCATCGCAATCGAACTAAAATAAATTAGTATAAACTAATCCTGACACTAGCCCCTAAACCCAACATGTTTGCCCAGACAGATGGATGGACAGACAGACGGACAGATGAAGGCCATTCCTATAATCCATGCTCCGCCTCGCGGTGAGGATTAACAATTTGAGTCTTTCAATTAAACCAGGTTTACTTCCATGTTTGTCATTGTTATCATGATAGTGAGACGCTTGCATTGGCAGGAATATTCAGGACACAAGGGCTTGGACGACTGACCCTTGAGCGAATCAGCTACATGCAGCAGACTTGCTCAGAGGCTTCATATTTCCCCGGAGGGTATCTGCGCATACCTTCTGCATGCATGCATGTGTGCCTATTGTGGTTTATCTTTCCTACCTTTCCTGTCAAAACAATTTAGGTTATTTTGGAGACATTGCTTCCAATTTTGTAGGACTTTTACCCAACAATGCCATGAAATGACATCTCAGACCCTACCACCCAAAGGAACTGCTAGAGTATATGTGTGGGTGTATGTTTACATATGTGCACTAACCTTCTGAAGCCTTGTTTCAGTAACTCCTCCACACACTCTGTTGACAGAGCCTGTATCCTGTCATCAAGATACTGAACTGTAGTATCATCATACTGTGCTGCACACGGCTCCTGACACTCGTGTACCACATCAGCCAGGGCCATACCATAGGCTGATAAAATACCTGCATACCTGAGAAAATATGGAAGCATGAGCACAACATGACAATGCCAAATAAAACCAAGGCACATAAAAGACTTAACCCTTTAACTGCTGATCAAGATTTGCAGACACACTTTCAAGGTGTTTTTTGTTGTTGTTTTTGTATTTTGCACAGAAATTAAGACAATTCCCATGGTATGTCAAGACTTATTTTCTATGAAAAATATGAAAAAAAAAATTAGGTTGTCATCTGCTGTATGATTTCAGGCTGCAGTTGATGGGTTAATAACATAGAAGGAAATAAACACAGAGACTAAGTGGAAAACCAAAGCTGTACAGAACATGCATTTTTAGCTCGGACGAGATATTATCATAGCTCTGAAGTCGTCTGCGTCATCGTCGTCTGCATCGTCGTGAAAAAACTTGGACATTTTGTAATATCTCTGTCATTACTGAACATATTTACTTGAAACTCGGACTAGTTGTTCATTATGTAAAGGGGAACTCATACCAATAGGTGAGGCAACCCTCAAAATATTTTTGGCACAGTTATGCCCCTTTTTCGACTTAGAATTTTTGCAGCCTAGCGTTGGCACCCGCATGCAGTGCTCTTGTTTTAAATCAAGGCCCAGCTGTTCAAGGCATCATCATCTTAACCAGCACGCTAGTAGTCAAAATCATAATTGTTCTAGCAAGTACAATATCTAATACTCTGTAAAGATAAAAGATGAAGATAAAGTAGCTTTATTTTGTTTGTTTGTTTTGGAGTTTTACGGCCCAGTCAACACTATTTAGGTCATTTTTGAGCCGGTCAGTTTACTTATCAACACTTTCCTGGGCAGGCTTATACGTAAGCGGTTAACCAGTACACTGCACATTCTTTCGCCAGAAACTGACAACTGCCCTTCTTGAATCAGCGGAAGGGAGAGAATGACCGTAGAAAAGATTTCATGATCAATCTCCATGAAAGAATGTTAAAGTAGCTTTATTTAACGTTGCATATTAGAAACAAACAACCTAAGATCTGTAGAGCTTTTAATGCTACAAATAAACTCTGGTGTTTTTGCTGGAAAGTTTGTTTGTTTGATTTGAGGTTTAACGTCCCCATCAACACTGTAAAGGTCATTTTGGAGACGTTTCCAATTTTGTGGGACTTTTACCGGACATTGAGATGAAATGACATCTCAAACCCTGTTGCCCAATGAAACCAATAGGGTTTTATCAGCATGGACGGTCCGCCTCGCAACGCGGTTCCTGGACAGGCTTAGATCCTCTGAGCGGTTTACCAGTACTAGTGTGCGGGCCGGATTCAGCTCTGCATGGAAGCATCATGCAGCCCATATATTTCTTCAAGCCCCTACGGGCGGGGGCGGCTGCTGGAAAGTGTATGAGTAGGAAATTTAAAAGCTACAAACATATTTTCAGAAACCAATACAAAATTATTAGACATAAAAAATGATGAACGGTATAATAGTTTGTTAGTTTTGAACAAATAGACCCTGGTCATCTTTGCGACATATCTAAGTTGTACCAAAAATATACTGAACGATTATTAGTTAACCCTTACACTGCTGAGCATGAAAACCCCTACTTTTGCAAACAGTGTAGATCCAGATCAGATGGCTTCTAAAGAAGCCATCTGATCGGGATCTACACTTTTTAACATGCAGTTTGTGACTTGAACAAATACAATATATTAATTAATTTGATTGGTGAAGTCATAAATTGCTGTGGTTAAATTAATTTATTCAGCAGGATAAGGGTTAACCAACTACATTGCATCCTAAAGCAACAACACATTCAAAAATACCAGTGAAGGAATACAGCTGGACCCAGTTTTCAAAAACTAACAACATTGTTAGATAATCATTAAATTTTAATCATTTAACATGGCAAATATGTTAACATTTTCTCAGAGAAATACCACTGTGTCATATATATTGTTTTACTAGAACAGTTAACAATTTGACTACTAATGAGCTTGTTAAGTTAACAATGCTTTGAACACCAGGGTTCTGGCAAACATGAACCAAATCCATGATATGGTTTGGAAATTAGGAGCTCTTAAAAAACCTTAACGTTAACTGTGGATGCATACGCCGATTCCAAGGCCAAAACCAATGCCAGGGGTAGTGCAATAGCTCTTCCTTGACTTCCTCCAGGCAAGCTAAAAGTTCTCCCTAAATTTTCCAAAACATAGAATCTACAGTTATTAGACATTTTTCCTAAGGACTCTGAAGAACAAAGTCATAACAGCTGTGGTAAATGAGGAATCCATTACAAATACTCACCTATACAAATTCAATGTAAACTTAACCACAAGAAAACCATAATTTTAAGATGAAAAATTGTGATATTTTTCTTATATCTGCTCACACTATAGATTGTGGGTACTCATTAGAACTGCCTCATGGAGCCGTTTCTAATGAGTACCCACCGTCTATATTTTAGAGCAGATATAAGAAAAACAAGAATTCTGCCGAAGGCTATGTGACGCCTGTGGGGCGGCAAAGTCAGCAAACCATGACATCTAGGCCAAGGTCAACATAGATGCTTGTATAAAAGTTGCCATTCTTAAATGCAAGCTTGTACTAAGTATCATTAATTAAGCTGTAATAATTCTTGAGAAATGAACTTAACCATTAGGGTGAACGCTAGGGTGGTTGCAATATTTTACAAAGTCAGTGAACCATAATATGTAGGTCAAGGTCAAATATGGATGCTTGCATTTAAGTTTCCATCTCCAGATTCAAGTTTGTACCGACTATCATTAATGAAGCTCTTATAGTTCTTGAGAAATTAACTTGACCATTTGATTGAACGCTAGGGTGATCGCAATATTTTACAAAGTCAGTGAACCATGAAATGTTGGTCAAGGTCAAATATGGATGCTTGCATTTAAGTTGCCATCCCTAGATTCAAGTTTGTACCAAGATTAATGAAGCTCTTATAGTCCTCGAGAAATAAACTTGAACATTAGGGTAAACGCTAGGGTGGTCGCAAATGTTGACGCCTTGACAAACGGACGAACGGATGCACAGACGAATGAACGGATGCATGAACGGAAAACCAGGCGCCTATATTGCGCCATATTAATAGCAGGTGCGACAATAAGATTTACCTCTGTAAACATCAGTTGTACTATATAAAAGTGGGGTTCAAAGGGGTCTAAATTATATAGGCCTGTATTCGTAATGAGTGTTCAAGCCAACGAAGTTTCAATGTAGTTACTATTACAACAAGGAGCTACCGAAGAATGAACGAAAAGAAAATGTTAGTCTGATGGAAAAATGTAAATATTTTTTCATGTGTGTGTGTGAATTCGGGTTTAACGTCGCTTTCAACATTTTTTCAGTCATATCACGACGGTGTCTGGTTGTGACAGGGAGCTCAATGCTCACTTTTATAGTGCTGCCTCACTGAAGTATCATGTCCCAGACACATTACATGATACTACACCCAGTCACATTATCCTGACACTGGGTCGACCAGTCCTAGCTCTACCCCGTAAATCTAAGTGCCAAGCGAGGAGCAGCTAGTACCATTTTTAACGACTTTGGTATGTCGCGGCCCGGGATTGAACCCGTGACCTCCCGTTCCCCGGAGCGGACACTCTACCAACTGAGCTATCGGGGCTGGTAAATATTTTTTCATTACTTGAAATCTGTGTTTCTGTAAATGTAAAGTACCCACCTGTGAACATAGACTTGAGTCATTCCTAGACTTCTAGCTATAGCACATGCATGCTGACCCCCTGCCCCTCCAAAACATGCTAACACATGTCTAGATGTGTCATGTCCTTTAGCCTACAACAAAAAGAAAATAATTCCACAATTTTCTCCTATTTTCTTCAATGTGTGTATATAGCCATGTAACAGGGCAATCCAGGTAATAGTTTGCAATATCACTAATCTGAAGCTGAGCAGCTGGTTTGTGTCTTACCAGGTCACAAACCCTGAACACAGGTTTTCTCATATTTTTGTGGAGGTATTTGGCAACGAATATACATGTAGATATTTTGTGTTGCAATTGAGTGTTATGTGACATATGATCATACCATTTTATTACAAAATGTTATGACACTGCAAATATGACACTTAAATATTATTCAGAAACTTCATTAGATTTAAGAAATATTTCTACCTGTGTAAGAGCCCTTATTGGTCTGCACATGGTTTCATTAGCAACCTTGATAAAGCCCATAGCAACCTCCTGGACTGCCATTGGCTCTTTCTTAGCTCCATCTGATTGGCTGGAAAGGAAATGATTCACCTGAAATGAAACTGATAAGTACAGTGACTTCTATGTATACATCTCTGAGAAAAGTCAAACAACACAGTCTTTATTAAACCCTTATCCTGCTGAATAAATAAATTTAGCCACATCCATTTCTGACTATATACCAATCAAACTATATATATAGATTATGCTCCAACGGCGATATATTCATTGTCCGTATAGCACCGATTGGAGCATATATATTATACCACAATTTTCCAACGGCGATACAAACTATATCGCCGACTTCAATCGGCGATATACCTCACTTTCTTTCGCTATATCACCGATTGAAGCACTTTACATATATATAATATACCACAATTTTCCAACGGCGATACAACCAACATGAAAATGAATGGATGGACAGACACCAACATTGGACAATGATACCCCAATTACCATCACTTTATATAGGGAAAAGATGGACTTGCAGATGTATACATTATTTTTCTTATTTCTGCTCAAAACATAGATTGTGGGTATTCGTTGAAAGTCGAGATAAGAAAAATATCACAAACCTTCTTTGTTTCCCTGGGCGTAGTTTTCTCTGTTTTTTTTCCTAAAGCCGCCTTAAGCACTTCCAACCCCTTTTCAAAAGCTGCTTTTTCCTGAGGGGGGATGGAATTTAAAGCAACATTAATGGCATCCTCAGAAAATTTTGAAACTGATTTAATTGAATGAGCCATTTTGTAATCCAGTTGTATGGTAGATTTCTCAAAGTAGAAGTAAAACAAAGATCAGGAATTGATACAATTAACTTACTCCACCCATAAAAGACACCAAAGGGAAAGAAATACAAACATTAAGCGACCAGACCATAATGGAAACCTAAACAAAAGAAGGCCATAAGGACAGTTACTTTCCCACAAAATGGCCATATGGCCATCCAAAATTAAAAGACACAAGTGATACACACACTAAGTAACAAACAACAACATAAATAAATCGCCACAGAAGATCCGCCTTGGAACGGTCAGTGGAAGATTTCCACTGGGGGGCTTAAATCGATTTTACGTGGCCACAATCCTCGCCCTTACTTCCGTCGCGATTTAGACAAATAATTTGTTCAGTCCACATGAAGGCCTCCTAACTCATCAGTGCAACATCTCCGTGAACACAAAAATCAAAGAACCACAGAGGTGAGACAACGGTGAGGACTCGACAGCAAGAAACCACTGAAATGCTGGAGCAAAAGAAAACCAACAGTTAGACTCCGATGGGCCCAACCAGAGACAGAGCATCAGGCACCAACCAACATTACCTTGAATTAGATCTCTCTAATTCTCAATAAGCCTTTACGTTGGAGCCGTCATAGAATCCGAGGCCTGACCCACCGGCGTGCAATTAAAGAGGGAAGCAAAGTTGCCAACCGTGATTGGGTTAACTACCATGCATGCAGTCTGTCGTATAATATCCATGTTGTACCCAATCTTTTTATATCGAAGAATGATTTTACGAAATTGGGTGCTGAAGTCATTGCGGTTATATATTTTTCTGAATTTATATACTAAGTCACCATAAAATTCGGGTTCCGATAGACCTTGTTGCAGAAGAGATTTAAGTCCAATATTGAATTTTGAAATTAAATCAGAATGGCGTCTATAAAATTTTGAAAAGGCTTTGCGTAGTTTATGGTACCGATAACCCTGATTAAGGAGTTTAGCCGTTAATAAAACCTGATGAAACTGTAAACCGGTGATAGGTTAAATTATTATGTGACACGCGTGTCATATACGTTATCGGTGATAAGATAAAAACTTTCCTCTGATGTTTACACTGATAGTCCAGTAGAGAGGTGGACAAAAAATATTCACCCATGTATTCATCTTTGATACAAAGGCGGTGGATCGTTTTTTATTACTATTTTATTGAACAAAATTATGTGTCTTTTATCTTTTTTTGAATAACACTTAATGCCTCTAAAACGACGTTCGTCATTGTCAGATTCTTAGACACTTTCACCATTGAGATAAAGGTATCTTTTAGCATTTATGAATAGGGAAGACCCTGACCAGACTGCGCACCCTTATAGTCCGAAAGTCGTTACGGATATAATCAAAGTACAGAAAGGCCTGAAAGTCGTTACGGATATAATCAAAGTACAGAAAGGCCTGAAAGTCGTTACAGGAATAATCAAAGCACAGAAAGGACCGTGAATCACCGTAATGCGTAGCTTTTAACAGTCAGTAAAAGAAATTTGCAAAGAATTAGAATGAAGAAATCTGCATATTTAGTTTGTGCTCCTATAAATAGGTGGTGGGTCATTATTTACTATTGTAATTTTATTCAATAAAATCAAACATTTCCTATTTTTTTTTTTTACCTCGGCTAAAGCCTGTACCTTACCTTCCTCAATAAGTTTTTTTCTTTCCGTTTCACTTAATCCTGTTTGTTTTGAGTGTATGCTATCTTTCAGTTTATTATATTTGTCTAATTCATCTAAAATCAATTTAAATTCATTCTCAAATATCTGTCCGTCTGTCAAAGCCTTAGAAATCAAATCCTTTATACTATTCAGTTTTGAATCTGCAATAGTTTTAATCTCATAATGTTTTTGTGTTTTTGCATGTAATCTACGTCTAACAAGTTTAACACACACACCCAAACTCCCACACACAACAGCACCAATCTCTAAAGGCAACATAATTGGAACAGCCAATCCAACACCTGCCAAAATAACACTTGTTGATATCAAACCAGTATCAACACCGTCGGTAATATTTATACCTCGTTTATACTTTTTATACAATGCTTTTCTCACATCTCTCTCATTAATTAACGTCTTCTCTATCTCAGATATCTTCTGTAATCTATAATTTTGCCCATCTTCAATAGGCAACTCTGGATATAGCGGTGCATTAGGTTGTTTCATTTTTTTCTTGATAACATATATTTTTTTTATTCAATAAATAATTCAATTATCATCGAAGCCACAGTATTAACACATGTAGCATTATTAGTCTGACAAACAAAATCAATTGCATCACCAGCCTCAACCTTTAACGGTGTATCAAAGTTATCGTGTTTTCTTAAAATATTATTCAATGATATATCATATCCTGCTTGTGGATTTCCATTAATTGCAATCGCCACAGACACATCGCCTTTTGTTCTTTTACTCGACAGTCCAACACCTATTATCTGGCCAGGAAAGTTCATCACATATCCAACACCTACTTCTCTACCACCATTTCCAAAGCCAAACACTTCATTCTTCTGTAAGGAACCTTTACTCTCCGCACAAATGCTTATCAATTTTCTGTCTGACATATTATCAACCTTATTATATAATAATCGATGATTGACATACATATCCCGAAATCTATCTTGAAGTCCTGTATGTCTATCATTCAATGTATTTATTTGTGTAAATGCTTGACTTCTCATATTAAATATTTCTTGTTTCAGCCCCAATGCATCTACGTGTTTTCTCTTAGCACCAAATATACTCATTTTTTTATTATAATTATATAATTTCCAAAACGCAATTAATTGGTAGATGATTAATTACCTTGTTGTTATTTTCATCCCTGATTTCTAATTTCAATTCTGCTATAGCATCATTCACCAAACACTTATATTCTGGATGCTCAAATCTCACTGTTGTTATCTCTCCAAACTCTTTATTTTCCACTGGAACAACAGCCAACACAGTACTCGGCATACCATCTAAATAATTATTTGAAGTATTAATCTGTTCCAAATGAACATACAATGATTTATAAACAGCAAAATCTACAGCTCTCTCACCATAATGAGTTTCATTAACAGCAAACTTTCGCTTATTTCCAAACCCCAACATTTGTTTTAAGCCCTTGCTTATCTTCAATTCATCCGGTGTAATTAAAGAAGCAATTCCATTTGTTTCATTTACAGATAATGTAATATTATTACTTTGAAATAAATCTGCTATTTGTTGGAAACTATAATAACCATCTATAATCTTATGAGGTCTCTCTTTAGTCTTCTGCAAATATTCATCAACAACATTATACCATCCAACACCATATGTTATAGATTTCAAACCAATACGTTTATTCCCATCTCTGTTATCAATGTATTGTTGCAAGTTTATTGTCTTGTCAATATTCGAAATTGTATGATACATTTTTATTTTTTATATATAATCAATAATAAAAATGATACCTAAAGAATTCAAGTACAATTCCAATGCATCATATAACCCCAATACTAAATATACCGAAAAGAATATTGAACTTATAAAACAAACGATTTATGTTAATAAAGACGACCATTTTCCAGTAACGTTTCCCGACTTATTTCAAAACTATCAAAATCCAACATTACACACCAATGAACCGTGGAATACATGGCTTCATTCATCATTTGACTGGTGGCAATGTCAATTAAATTTTGCTGTCTGGTGTGCCACTGCAGGATGTGGAGTAAGTTATCAAGACCATTTGCAAAACACTTCAGGACTAACTAAAACAGTATATACATTTCATGTTTATTATTGTATTGCTCGTATTTTGAAAGAACTTCAAACACCTTTACCAACAGATGCATCATTTTGTTATTACAAAAACCCATACGACAAAGCAACCTATCAAAAGTTATGCAATGAATTCAATGTTTCACCTAATACAGATTGGCGTCAAAAATTAGAAAGTAGTTCTAAATGCAGTGGTCTAGGGAGTTACACACAATATTTTAAACCAAGTGGAAAATATAGACAAGATCATAGAAGTGATGGACCATTCTTTAATCCAAATGATAAAATAGCACATACAGTAGATATAAGTGACGCCTGGACAATGTTTATATTAGACAAATCAAAAGGATTAACAAAAACAGGTATTGAACGAATTAACGAAAGTATTAGAATGTTTGTATGGGCTCTATTAGGAGCACAATCTCAAACACGTGTAGAAATACTAAAAATAGGCACAGGATTTGATGCTCAGAAACAATTTCTTGCTAACATTGAAGACGCTATTAATAGTCCAGTTGATTTACCAAGTCAAATACAAAGATATCAAAACACACTCAAATATGCAAGAAGTAAAGTAGATTTTGTTTATGGTATTGGATTATATATGTCTCCCAGTAATATGATTTTACAAATTGGCACTATCGCTGGATATAATAATAAAATTGTAATTGCAACAGAAAATCAAACACTTGGTTTCAATAGTGATGTAAATGTTAAACCTGTTGCACCTACTACACAACCTGCAACTATACAAGGCACACCAACAAAGAAATCTCTACCAGAACCAAAACATCAGGAAACAAAGAAATCTCTACCAGAACCAAAACATCAGGAAACAAAGAAATCTCTACCAGAACCAAAAATCAAATCTCTACCAGAACCCGTTGAAAAAAAAGAAGCAATACAACACGAAGACAACAAAACAGCATTAATAGTTGGTAGTATTGCAATTGGACTATTAATTATGTATGAAATTTATTAAGTTCTTTTTTTTCTTATAAACTCTCTTGCAGATGCATATAACAATCCAGCAACCAATACAACTAATGCCCATAGATGTTCTCCAAACCAATTAACAACTTTACCCGCAGAAGACAACAACCAAGACACAATAGAACCAATAATACCTGGTAATGCAGTAGCTACTTTTCCTGCAAGGGTAGAAAGTAATTTACCAAGATTTGATAATTGTTTCTTAACCCAATCTTTTACACCACCTTTTGGTGGAGAAGGAGGGGTTGAAGTAGTACCACCACCAGTAGGAATAACAGCTTCTACAATAACACCAATAATCATTCCAAAAGCAGTTAAAACACTAACAATTGTAATGCCTTGTTCTCTGAATAATGTTCTAATTCTTTCACCCAATGTAGTGTCTTCTTTTAATACTTTGTTTATAGTCTCTTTGATTCTATTTACCTGACTACGTAGTTTTTCTTTATTAACATTAATAACTTCCAATCTTGCACTTCTCTCACTTTCTAACTCTTTGATTCGACTACTTATCCTCTCTATTTGAAATTCATCATTGTCTGTTTTGGCTTGTTCTAATTTTGTATTTTCTTTTGCTAAGTCTTTATTTGTTTCATTCAGTTTTGCCAATTCATTTGCTATCTCTTCTTTGACTGTTGTCATTGCATTTGCTATTCCATCAATCTCTCTTTTTGTCCAATCTGTTTGTGTTTCTTGTTCATTAGTAAATGATGTCTCCAATGTTTTCACAGCAGTTTCTACATCAACTGTTGTATTTAATAGTTCTTGAGTTTGTTCTTGTGATGATATATCTTGTAAAGGTATTTCTTCTTCTGTTTGTGTTATTTGAGTTCTCGTTTGAAGTAATTGTGTGAATGCTGTTCTACCTTCTTTAAGTCTTGTAGCAGATGGTTTAAAATCATCTACACCTAATACATTCCTAACAAAATCAACACCATATTTCCTTTGCAAAGTATTAAATGATAAAAATGTTGCTATTTCATCTGGTGCATTGGAACGATAATATGTTAATGCAATATCCTTTCCACCTTCATCTTTAACATATAACATTGGTCTCCCTATATCATCTTTCTTGAGAGACAAACCTTTGATTTTACGTTTAGGTTCTTCATTCCTTTCGTAAAATCTATCTATCATTTTTTGACCTATGCTATTACGCAGAGTTTTCCTATCATCACCGGTTAAATCATTCAAACCAGCAAACTGACTATTTAATGTTCTCTGAAACTGCTCTTCATCTGTAAAAGATGTTTCTGCTTCTTCATCATAGTCCTCCCTGTCATACTCAGGATTTTCATATTCAGCCATTATTTATTTATTATTTAAAAATATTTTTTATCTTTTAATAAAAACATGTCAGCCTACGGAGATAAACTAAACCCTTACAGAAAATTAAGAGAACCACGTGGTGTAAAAGGCATTCGCCAAAGTGTAGTAATAACAAATAACCCTTCAACTATTGACCAAAATCAACAATTGTTAGTGAGATTTCCTAATCTAAGTGGTAATGATGTTATTGTTCCCGGAACAGTCAGATTAGCATTTGAAATTGAACTAACCTCTAAAGATGCAAATGCAACTATATTTCAAAACATAGGAAGAGCAATAATTAAGAAAACAACAATTAGAATAAGTGGAAATGAAGTTATGTCCATTGACGATAGTGACATCTATCATTGTTATATTGATTTATGGAAGACTATTACAGAACGTGTAAATATGGTATATCAAGGCGTTGGCAAAGAGAACATGTTGAAACATAGAGTGGGTGCAGGAAACGCAACAGCAGATAAAGAAGATCAAGCCATCGCAAAAGCATATGGAAACAGGTTTTGCATCCCACTTGATTTTGAATTATTGGAAACCCATATGCCTTTTTATCAAGCTGGATTAGGAGATAGACTTGAATATGAACTTACATTCAATGATTATAATAAAGTAATTAAATCAGGCGATGCAACTTCATCTTATACAATCAAAAATATTTGTTTGGAATTTGATATTGTTTCTGATACTGAATTACACACAGAGAAGATTCACAGAGCTTTTCACAGAGAAGATTCTCTCTATCTTGCATGTAATGTCAGAAATGCGTTTTTCACTTCTAAAGAGCATAAGAATTATACACTTTGGTCATGTCAGAAAGTGTGTGATGCCCTCACCTTTCTACTTGACAATATTTATATTAGATTCGGTACTAAGTTATTTAGACAAATTGTGGGTATTCCGATGGGTACTAATTGCGCACCTCTTGTTGCTGATCTGTTTTTGTATTGTTATGAAAGAGACTTCATTTTGTCGCTTTCCATTGATAACCAATCTGAAATTATTGAAGCTTTTAGCTCTACTTCTAGATATTTAGATGATTTATTAAATATTGATAATACCTATTTTGATGGTTTGATCAGTCAGATTTACCCCCTAGAACTTCAGTTAAATAAAGCAAATTCTTCTGATACCGAGGCCCCGTTTTTGGATTTACATCTATCTATTGTAGATGGATTTGTTTCGTGCAAAATTTATGATAAACGCGATGACTTTGATTTTGAGATTGTAAATTTTCCTTTTTTGGATGGTGATGTTCCTCGTGCGCCATCCTATGGCGTTTATATTTCGCAATTAATTCGATTTGCTAGAGTGTGTAGTCATGTAAATGACTTCAACACTCGTAATAAATTATTAACGGCTAAACTCCTTAATCAGGGTTATCGGTACCATAAACTACGCAAAGCCTTTTCAAAATTTTATAGACGCCATTCTGATTTAATTTCAAAATTCAATATTGGACTTAAATCTCTTCTGCAACAAGGTCTATCGGAACCCGAATTTTATGGTGACTTAGTATATAAATTCAGAAAAATATATAACAGCAATGATTTCAGCACCCAATTTCGTAAAATCATTCTTCGATATAAAAAGATTGGGTACAACACGGATATTATACGACAGACTGCATGCATGGTAGTTAACCCAATCATGGTTGGCAACTTTGCTTCCCTCTTTAATTGCACGCCGGTGGGTCAGGCCTCAGATTCTATGACGGCTCCAACGTAAAGGCTTATTAAAAATTAAAGAGATAATGTTGGTTGGTGCCTGATGCTCTGTCTCTGGTCGGGCTCATCGGAGTCTAACTGTTGGTTTTCTTTTGCTCCAGCATTTCAGTGGTTTCTTGCTGTCGAGTCCTCACCGTTGTCTCACCTCTGTGGTTCTTTGATTTCTGTGTTCACGGAGATGTTGCACTGATGAGTTAGGAGGCCTTCATGCGGACTGAACAAACTATTTGTCTAAATCGCGACGGAAGTAAGGGCGAGGATTGTGGCCACGTAAAATCGATTTAAGCCCCCCAGTGGAAATCTTCCACTGACCGTTCCAAGGCGGCTCTTCTGTGGCGATTTATTTATGTTGTTGTTTGTTACTTACTGTGTGTATCACTTGTGTCTTTTAATTTTGGATGGCCATATGGCCATTTTGTGGGAAAGTAACTGTCCATATGGCCTTCCTTTGTTTAGGTTTCCATTATGGTCTGGTCGCTTAATGTTTGTATTTCTTTCCCTTTGGTGTCTTTTATGGATGGAGTAAGTTAATTGTATCAATTCCTGATCTTTGTTTTACTTCTACTTAGCAAGACAAATAAGACAGCAAGTTGATGGTAAAATGGTTATTTTGTATGACAGAATACTAAGACACAGAAAAATAACTAAAAACAAATCTGATACACTATGGAATATCAATCTAAATGTTCCTGCAAGAAGTATGAAAGGAATTCTTATGCTATTCGAAGATCCTGAAAGGGCCAGCACAGAAGAATATTATAATCCAGAAATTACAAAAGTGGAAATGACAATAGAAGGGATTCCGAATCAATTGTATAGTCAAGGAATGAAGTCCCACCAACACTGGGACGAAATAAATAAATTCTTTGCTTTGAATTCAAAAAGAAACAAAGAAACAAGTATGGTTGTTAAAGATTTATATTTTACTGATACAACAATAGAGAAATATCTAACGAACAGGTATGCTTTATGGTTGGATTTACGTTCAACTGATGATAATACACTTCATGGTTCTGGAAGAAGAATTGAAAATGCATCAGAAGGTATCACAATACAAATAATGAAAGAAGCAGGAGCAGATGAACCAATCAATCTTTATTTGTTTGTTATACAAGATGCACAAATCAACTTTGAAGATGGTAGATTTAAAGAAGTCAGTTATTAATATTTTTTTTTTTTACAAATAAAAATGGAACTACCAAAATATCCTCATTGTGCTATTATATGTGGTCAAACTGGATGCGGGAAAACAGAGTTTGTCCTTGACCTTTTGGAAGAGGAATATCGTCAAGAATTTAAACATATTGTTATACTTTGCCCAACCATTCAATGGAACAAGGCTTATAAAAATCGTGAGTGGATTGGTGATGTTAGAAAGCCTAAAACAAAAAATATAACAATTGTTAATCCTATTGTTAATGGAGAAGAAAAACTACAAGAACTATTAAGAATGTTCTTTAATAAATATGCTGGTCATTCTACTCTCTACATTATTGATGATTGCAGTGCAACGAAAGAACTAACAAAGAAAAAAGATATGTTATCAGAATTAGCATTTTCTGGTAGGCATGCAGAACAATCAGTGTGGGTTATTTCGCACAGATATAATTCTGTGTTAAAAGATTTAAGAGAACAAACAAAATGGCTATGCATGTTCTACACAAAAGATAGAGATAGTTTTGAAAATTGTTTAAGAGAGAATGATGTTATTCCTACTTTGGAAGAACGACAGAGAATAAAAGAAGAACTGAAAAAAAAGAAGCATCGTAAGTTAATTTTGAAGACTGACCAGCCTACTGGTTATTGGTTGGTTGATTGATTATTTTTTTTTAGCAATGATTAAGTAATGCTTATTCAATGCTGTAGCAAATCTTAAGTAATGCTTATGCAATGTTTTAAGTAAAATAGCAATACTAAAAAACAATGCTGTTAGAAATATTATCAATCACTGCAATCTTATCAATAATCATAACAAACACTGCAATCTTATCAATAGTCGGATATGCGATGTTTTATTTTTTAAAAATAAAAAATAAATTACATAAAATAAAAATGAATGCTGAAGAATTATTACAAGACATTGAATGTGAAAGCACTTATGTAGAAAATAATGAACAAGAAACAAAACGTGAGCGATTATCAGCCATTGTTGCTGGTGGTGGTAGTAAGCAGTATCTTGGTAAAGACTTACAACTATCAGACATTGATACAATGACAGCAGAACAAATAAACAAACTTTACTGCAGATATGAAGCAATTTTGGGAGCAAGTATGACTAAGACATTAGGTAATTCTTTTATTAGCTTATATGTGATGGGTGTATCAAAGTATTTCAATGTTGTTAATCCACCTAAACTGATACAAGACTTAGAGGAAGACCCTTTTATCAATCACGCTTTGACAAGTTCGTGTTGTGAATTGTATTATAGATATGGAATGTATCTTGCTCCTTTAACTACAATTTTAACAACAGCAAGACATATTGATTTTAATAAAAAAGAAAATATCCCCTTAGAAAAAAATGAGTGATACTGAAGTTAAAACAAAAGACCCAAGACGAGTATCTGCTGGTAAGAAAGGTGCAGAAGCAAGAAAAAGAAATGCAGAATTAAGAAGAAAGGAGACTGAAACTATAAAGAAAGAAAACATGGAATTAAAATCTATAACAAAAGATGATGAAGTCGGCTCTCCAAATTCACAGAATATAAATATATACAAAAATTATATACCATTATGCATAACAGTTGGAGTTGTTGGAATAGGATTGTATATGTACAAGTCTAAACAAGTTGTACCACAACAACCTATGATGCAACAACCTATTATACAACAAAAAGAAATTGACCCATTTGAATTTAATTAATTTAAAAAAATAATATTCTCATTAAAAAAAAAATGACAACCTCAATAGACGGAAAACAAATTGCAAACATGTTATATCATGCTGGAGTGGAAACTGTATTAACTGTTGGATATTCAGAATTAGGTAGAAAACTATTGAAAAGACCAGCACCAAAAGTAGATTTTAATATGACAGAT
The DNA here is from genome assembly GCA_963580285.1 of Lucinisca nassula. Lineage (NCBI taxonomy): Eukaryota > Metazoa > Mollusca > Bivalvia > Lucinida > Lucinidae > Lucinisca > Lucinisca nassula. Next base: position 148,964,138 of record OY757017.1, read on the forward strand.
ATTGGTATGTTGTCAATTGATATATTACTTGCAATGGCAACAAAGGATATGCTTGTTAAGCAAGGTATTATTCCTGCAGATATTATGAAGTAATTTTAATATTTTTTTTTCCATTATATAAAAATGGCAAGTGCAGTAGCATTAATGGTTGGAGGAGCAATTACAAACGCCTTAGCCTTTTCAGGTAGTAATTATTTATTTTCACATATGGGTAGTAATAGTGATGAAGAGAGAAAAAGACATGATAAGGCGATGGAACAATTAGAATCAGCAACAACTGCGTGGAATGAGAAGAGAACAGAAAGATTGGATTTTATTAATGAACAGTTAAAAAAGGAACATCATGCTTTGAATGAGTTCAGTGATGCTGATACTGCTATGAGACAGTATTACTATATTACAGGAAAACAATTGCCAGATAATTTATCCACACCATCACCACCAAAACCTACATTAAGTGATTTTTACACTCCATCAGAAGACCAGAAAAATAGAGAGATTGCATTTGTTGTTGGTGGTATGGCATTGACAGGATTTGTTGCTTGGAAGTTGATGTAGGTAAAAAAAAAATATTTTTTGACATAATCTTTCTTTGGAAAAACTAAATCATAAGCATGATATTTATTTTTTTTATTATTCTTACATGGTTTCAAACCAAGTGGTCTTACATAAAATGGTGGTTCTTTACCTTCTATCTTCTTTGTGAGATGTGCAGGACTCCATACTTCACCATTGTCTTTGAGAGTTAAAATTACACTCACACCATTTTCTGTGTTAATTTCTCTGTAGTCAGTGATTGTATAAATGTTGTTGATTTCTAAATCAGTCCATTTCTTTGTGTCAAATTGACTTTGTTCCTTTAACAGCTCTTCAAACTCTTCTTTTGTTGGTGTATAGTCATCATCAAGCAATTGTGCTATATTTTGCGTTTGTGCGTTCTTTGACATCTTTTTATATATAAATATTTTTTCTTAAATAAAAATAAATGGAGAAGATATACTATAGTCCAAAAGGTTTCTGGAAAGGACACTCAGCTGTTGGTAAGTTAGCAAAAGAAGCAAAGGTTAGTCAGAAACAAGCATTAGAGTTCTTAAAGAAACAAGCAGTATGGCAAATATATTTACCTGCACCTAAGAAAATAATAAGACCTAAATTTGATGTGTCTGCAGAGAATGAAGTTCATCAGGCTGATTTGTTGTTTTTACCTCACGATACTATTGGTAGAAAAACATACAAGTATGCATTGACAGTGGTTGATATTGGAACAAGATATAAAGAAGCCGAACCTTTGACGTCGAAAGATAGTAAAGAAGTTGCAAATGCTTTTGAGAAGATTTATAAAAGACATTTGAAGTATCCTAAACTATTGCAAGTTGATCCTGGTAGAGAATTTATGAGTTCCGTTTCAACTTTGATGGAAAAGCATAATACCAAAATAAGAAGAGGTAGAAAAGAAATACACAGAGACCAAGGAATAGTAGAAAGATTTAATAGAACCTTAGCAGAAAGATTGTTTGGTTATCAGTATGCTAAAGAGATTGATACTAAAAAAAGAAACAGAGAATGGGTTAAGAGATTATCTGATGTTATTAAAGCATTAAATAAGGAGACGAAAAAACCTCCTCCAATTATAACAAGAAAAGTTGATGCTGAAATTTGTCCTTATGCAAATGTTAGATATTTGTATCAACCTGGAGAATTAGAAGGTGGAAAGAGAAGGGCTACTGACCCAGTATGGTCTGTTGATATTCATAAGATTGACTATCATATTATAACGCAGGAAATAAGAGTTTATTATTTGAAATCTCCTGCACCTAAGAGAGGGTTTGTCAAAGAGGAATTACTTATTGTTCCGGCTGATACCCATACGCGTATGTCGTAATGCCATCGTCAGTTATGTATCTTTTTGTGTCTAAAGGAGAAAGTGTAGTCTTATTTACTTTTAATCCATATATGTTGTGATGCATTGAGCGTAGCATGTTCATTGAGTGTGTGTATTTCTTTTTGTTGAATAATGCATCTCTGTAGTTTTCAAAATTGATTTGTTTTTTTATTACATATTTTTTTGTTCCTTTCGCTTTTTTGATGACTTGTTCATCTGCTCTTAATACTGAATATAATTTAGGACGAAGACCAATATATTCTGATATTGAAACACCATCACATTCATCCTTCATCTTACCTATGACCTTCTTGTTTGTTTCATCGTATAGTGGATGTTCTTTTGGATAATCAGAGAAATCGTATTCATCTTTCATTTCAGACATATCTTTGTAAGCATCTTTGGTTTTGATATCTACTAATAAACTGTCTGTGTCGGTGTATAACAAGGTGCAGTTATCACCATACTTCTTTTTCAATGTATTATAATACCAATCATACATAAGATGTTTTGATAAATCTAAAACACAGAAGCCAACATATATTGGTTTATTTAGAGTTAATCTTGTTTTATTCACTTGAATGGCAGATAACTCATCAGAGAACTTTACTCTACGATTGAAGTTTGGTTTGGCTATTATCTTGCGGATTTTTTCATTTTCACTGCCATCTGTTTTGACTAATTTAATATCAACTCTTTTACGTATGTTTTCCATTGTTTTGCCAAATACTGCATTGTTCATAAGTTTAAAGAAATCTTTTTCAAATGTAGTCTTTGCTTTTTTACGTAATTCTGTATTCAGACGTATGTAAGGTTCCAATCCAAGGTTTCTCATCAAATTCTAATATTCTGTGTATTTTTGTTATTTTCATACCAAGTTGTTTGTATAGTCTCAAGTTCTTGTAATGTACTACATATTTCTTCTTATCCATTAGATTGGGGACAAGTTTTTCTGTTTTTAACATACTATTTTCAATTAGTTCATTTTGATAGTCGGATAACCATTCTTTTTTAATTGCTAATTTTTCAGGTGCAAGTGGATAGTCGTTATGTAGTTTATGTAAATGTTTGGGATATTCTAAATCTACTTCATATATTCTTCCTCTACCTTTTTTTAGTGGTTGAAGTTCTCCATCTATTAAATCTTTATTAGTTATCCATTTGAAACCACCATATGGAAGTGGTTGGCTCATTGAATGACCATATAAATTATTTGCATCTAAATACATTATGTAATTGTCTTCTTCATCTGGATTATAATCTGCGACATATTTATTGTTTGCTTTTGCGTGTCTTTTAGAAACCATACTTATTCCACCTCTCATTCCTTTTTCAATGAAAAGATGCATATCCAAATCTGATAGAAGTTGTAATTCTATTTTTGTGTATTTTAGAAGAGCATCCCAAGATAGACCAGGTGCAGTGTAGTAATGTAGAGGGTCAAGTTTATAGTTATTCATACAGGTTTCTCTAAACTTTTGAAAAACATCTGCAAGTAAGAGAACATCTGTTTTGAGATATAAATCATGATAATCACCAAGTGTTTTACAGTTAAATTGTTTCCATACTTTTTGAGCGTGTTCATAGTCTTTTTGTTTGATACTTTTATCTGTTAGAGAACTGTAGAATTTGTCTATTGGTGGTAGTTCAGTTTCATTGAATCTTTCTTGACTGTCAATATATTCGTATGGATAGATACCTTTACGAGCAAGAAGATGTGAGTTAGTTGTATGTTTTACAGTTAATGGTAAGTCTGATTCGTTGAGTTGTTCATATCTTGTATTGTGGCATTTTTTACATTTTGCTGTTAATAACCAATTTTCATTGATGTTTATTTCTTCTGTATCTTTACATTTTTCACATTCTGTTCTTACACCAATTGCTCCATCTACCAACTTTTCAAGAGAGGAAGCCATAAATTGAAAACTGTCTAAGAATTTCAGTTGTCCAATGCTGAATGAGATGAATTTCTCTGCATTATTTGCAATACAAGTAATGTTTCCACTTGCTTTGTGTATTTTCTGCATTATTAGATGGCTATCATAACCTTTTAAGTTGTGGAAGACAACTGGAATTTTGGTTTTATTTGGTTTGATTGCAAGTTTTAGATTACAAGATTTGTGTGCTGGTCCTCTATATTCTCCTGTGAAATGACAGTGGTCTTTTACTTTTGGATTTTTTTCATTGTCAATTGGATTTTCACATATCCAGCAATGAGTAGCCTCTTCATAATCTTGTATGTTCTTTTCTTTTATTTTTTAGGATGTTTGAAAACGTTGTTAATGTTTTCTACTTCACATTCTAAATGATTTAGAAAAACCTCTGCAACATCTTCACCTCTGTATATTACTGGTTTGTCTGCTTTACCATCATATCTGACAACTTGATAACCGAATCCACACGCTTCGTGTTCGCTTGTTATTTCTGATTTGTCTCCTTTTTGTTCTGTTTTAGGTTTGATTATGCTTTCAAAGTCGGCATAGATAACAAATGGAACAGGCATTTGATTTTGATGATTTTTAAACTTGATAGTACCGTTTGAGGGCATTTCTATTCGCATTGGAGATTTGTTGATGCCTTCACAGTCTTCTTTGTGTTTGATTAGTAGGTCTTCTCTTGTAAAACCGTGAAGACATCTTTCACAAAAGTAAGTAGCTCCGTGTTTGTTATTCTGATTACGAAGTAATCTATTTAGACTTTTAATCCAACAGTAGTGATATTTTGTTTCCTTTTGTGGTTTTTCATCTGGATTATAATTTTCATCAATTTCCTCTTCAACTTCTGTTATCAAAAGCAGGTTAATTCTTTCTTTATCATTTGATTGATTTGAAATATGATATGGAAATACAGTAAGTTTCTCTGTCTTTTTTGTGATTGTATATCCATAAACATTGATTGCTATATTGTTTTGTTTCTCAACTTTTGGTATTTGTGAGATTGGTGTGGGAAAGTCAATTCCTTCCATATTCAGATTAGGACATTTTTTATAACTATATACATTATTCAAGTTATTCTTTGCTGGATATAAGGCAGATTTTAATGCCCATTCTAAACATCTATTATCATTGTTTTTCATATTAATTATTGCTTGTTTGTTTGCTATTACTTTTGGAAGAGGAATATATGAAGAACCTTTGAGTGGTTCATATTTTGCTATGTTAACATAGAGTTTGATACAATGGTCAATTTCTAAACCTGTTGCGGTATTTGTGAATTTTTCAATCCATGTTTGTATATAAGTTGTTTGTTTGTTATAGTTTTCATCTAAATTATTTTCATTAAGAACTGCACATTGTTCTCCGTGTGATGCACCGATAACTTCTTTTCTTTCACCATTAAGTTCATCTTTAAAAAACTTTATAGATAACCCAATTGAAAATTTAAAACCATTGTATTCTTTAATGTTTTCATTAATTTTATCTATAATGACAGATTTTTTATCATTAAACAAAATATTTGGGTCTTTATATTTATGAGCATCTATTTCATACGCTTTGAAGTAATTGCATAATGGTTTATCAACTAATTTCAGAGCACTTTTCTCTTCTTTAGTATCATCATCTATATCTTCATTATTAATTTTTTCACTTGTTTTAACAGCATTTTGTTGCTGTCGTTTTCTTTTCTTTTTATTTCTACGTCTTTTACGCAGATTATCTAATGCAGAAGTTTGTTGTGGTGCATCACTCTTCTGTTTCTCAATATCTAAGGATTTAAGACCCTTGTCTAAAGCCTCATCACTAATTATTCCTTCACTATGCAATTGTATTAGTCTCTCTACAGAACTCATTTTTTGTTTTCTTTTAAACTATAAAAAAAAATTTTTAATATAATAATAAAAATGGATATAGAAAAAGCAAAGATGCAAAATATATGTGCTATGTTGCCGTTAGGTTCAAATAAACCATGTAAAAACAAATCAGTAAAGCATTCTATATACTGCAAGGCTCATAATTTTATTATAAAACATAACAAAAGTAAAGTAGTGAAATGTTTGCAATGTGGAAAAGGTACTACAGCAAAATATCAAATCTGTGATAAGTGTGGTGGAAAGAATTTTAGAGAAAAACAGAGATATTTTAACTCTATAAAACCTTTTAAGCAGGAAATTGCAAGATTGAGTATGATAGAGTGTTGAGGATGATTCAGGTGTTATTGAGAGGGCGATAATTTATTTTTTTATGCTGGCGATATAGTTTGTATCGCCGTTGGAAAATTGTGGTATATTATATATATGTAAAGTGCTTCAATCGGTGATATAGCGAAAGAAAGTGAGGTATATCGCCGATTGAAGTCGGCGATATAGTTTGTATCGCCGTTGGAAAATTGTGGTATAATATATATGCTCCAATCGGTGCTATACGGACAATGAATATATCGCCGTTGGAGCATAATCTATATATAAACTAGAATTTGTTTTTCTACAAAAACACAGATGTCTCCCCCCGTTTTTGACCTCTAAGTATGACCTTGACATTGGAGGTATTGAGCTGGGTCTTGTGTGCAACACATCATCTAATGTAAACAAACCTTTCTGCAAAGTAACTTTAAAAATGTTCATAGAGAAATAAAAAAGTTATTGGCCGTACACAAAAAAGTCCTTTTTACCTTTGACCTCTAAGTATGGCCTTGACCTTTGAGGTACAACACATCGTCTCATGATGGTTAACATTTCTGCCAAGTAATTTCATAATCCATCAAAGAATAAGGAAGTTAGTGACTGTCCCTTTTTTTACCTTTGACCTCTAGGTATGACCTTGGCATTGGAGGTATGGACCTTGGTCTTGCACATGACTCATGGTCTAATGACGGTGAACATTTCTGCATGGTTACTTTATAAAGTCCATCCAGAAATAAAAAAAAAGTTATTGACTGGTCAAAAAAAAAAATTTTTTTTACCTCTAACCTCTTAGTATGACCTTGATCTTTGAGGTACTGACCTGGAGTTATTGACCAAACATGAAAAAAGGTGCTTTTTTTTACCTTTGACCTCTAAGTATGACCTTGACCTTTGAGGTACTGACCTGCCTCTTGCGCATCACACATCGACTCATGGTTGTTAATATTTCTGCAAAGTAATTTTAAAATCCATCTCAAAATAAGAAAGTTATTGACCAAACACGAAAAAAAGGCCCCTTTTATGACCTTTGACCTCTAAGTTTGACCTTGACCTTTGAGGTAATGACCTGCCTTATGTGCATCACACATCCTCTCATGGCTGTTAATATTTCTGCCAAGTAATTTTAAAATCCATCTGAAAATAAGAAAGTTATTGACCAAACACGAAAAAAAGGCCCCTTTTTTGACCTTTGACTTCTAAGTATGACCTTGACCTTTGAGGTGCCGACCTGCCTCATGCGCAACCACACATCGTCTCATGGTTGTTAATATTTCTGCCATGTAATTTTAAAATCCATCTGAAAATAAGAAAGTTATTGACTGGACACGATTTGCCCATACATATATACATACCGACAAACTTCCAAGGGAGATAATTCAAAAAGTATAAATGCGAGAGTTATAGTTCTTGCGCAATGCATGTCGTCTAATGCTGATTAATATTTATATGAAGTTTTGTGAAGATAGCTCGAAGGGTTTTCAAGTTATAGAGCGGACATGAATGTGTGACAGACTGACAGCCAAACGCCCGGGGGAAAAACAATATGTCTCTCCGAAAAAAAATTTCGGGGGAGACATAATTACTTAATATAATTTATTTGTTCAGTTCTCAAAGAGCATGAAAAACAGTGTAGATCCTGGTCAGATGGCTTCCTCAGAAGCCCCTTTAATACTGAGTTTAAATTGGTCATTGCAGCCATCCTCTGTGAGGTTTTAGACAAATATACTCTGAGTCACAGAACTACTGGCTTCTAGTTGTATCCCCGAGCCAGTCTTGACCTCCAATAGATAGTTTAGGGCTAACAAAAGTTGTCTGTTGAAAAAGTGTATGAATTACTGAAAGCTCAACTTGTTGCCTGACAAGACATATTGCCTGCACATGCCTGTAACTTGTCTTGAAAAATTAGAATGTATATGTCATTGACCTTGACCACTAGGTCACAGCCAGGATATGCTGATAATGTTGAACAAATCTCCAGAACTAGCAATTATCATCATGCCAAGTACATTACAATTCCTATATTAAGACCACCTTTGAAACTGTTAAAAAGTGGTCTTTAAGACTCCTTTGAGTTCAAAAGGTAGTCTCTTACTACAGAACACAGTTTGTAGAAAAACAAAAGAAAGAATAACTTAAACCATTTAAATATCATATTAAAGAAGACTTAATGTTAGCTGGTCTAAAACCAGAATATTACTGATAAAACATTATCCTCCTTGACTTTAAAAATATGAATCCACAGGACTTGCATATTTTCTTGACACCCTATCTGCTGCAGCAAAGGCCATTCCTTGTCGTTGACAATGATGACAGCAGTGAAGGCAAGCTGTAAACCTATGTGACTGACCTCTTCAGTAAACTTGTTAAACGCTTTGATAGTGGCTGCCCTATCCAGTGGCTGATGCTGGGTCCTACCAAATATCTTAGGGAAGTAGTCTGGTAAAAGTCTGTTCAGACACAGGTTGGCATCTGTTACAGTCAGGGGACCACCTACAAGTACAATTTAATAGAACATCAGAACAATACAATACATCCAATGCAATGCAATGCAATGTGATGCGGCATACAATACAATCAGATATGATACAATACAAAACTAATTTGCCAGCCATATTTGTTATGGTTATGATGTTTTGCTTGAACTTGATATTTCATGTCCTGGGTTTGACCCTCCATGACCTCTTCTTCTCTGATGAGTCTTGACATCTGATTCAAGATTGTCTTAATTCATGCACAGTTTTTCCTCTCTGTTGGCTGCTGTCACATGACTCACTATTGAGTTAGGGTTTCACCATATAGGTCAACTTGTTATTGGCATTCAACAATGTAGGTCAACTTATTACTGGAATTTCACCATGTAGGTCAACTTATTATTGGTATTATACCATGTAGCTCAACTTATTATTGGCTTTTCACCATTATTAGTATTTCAACATGTAGATCATCTTATTAATGGTGTTACACCATGTAGGTCAATTTATTATTGGTATTTCACCATGTATGTCAACGTATTATTGGTATATCACCATGTAGCTCAACTTATTGGTATATCACCATGCAGCTCAACTTAGTATTGGTATTTCACCATGTAGCTCAACTAATTAATAATATTTCACCATGTAGCTCAACTTAGTATTGGTATTTCACCATGTAGCTCAACTTATTAATGGTATTTTACCATGTAGCTCAACTAATTAATGGTATTTTACCATGTAGCTCAACTTATTATTGGTATTTCACCTTATATAGATCAACTGATTATTGGTATTTCACCATGTAGGCCTACTTATGATTGGCATTTCTTCATGTGGGTCAACTTATTATTAGTATCATGAAACTTGACTGGAATGGATGGCAATTGTTGAAATTTCATAAACTCCACAGTATAAGCCCTATCCTGGCCTACACCCCATGACCATCCCAAGGTTGTTGTTGTTTGTGTTGAAGTTTTACATCCCTCATCAACACTATTTAGGATATTTTGGAGATGTTGCTTCCTATTTTGTGAGGCTTTTACCCGACGATGAGAAGAAATGACATCTCAAGCCCTACTGCTCAAAGAAACCACTAGGGTTTAAGGGATGGTAAAACTCACACCACTTTGCATGGGCAGACTTAGATCGTCCAAGGAGATAACCAAAACACAAGTTCAGTTGGTTTCAGCTCTGCATGGAAGCACCATGCAGCCCAATGTAGTTCTCCAAGCCCTGATTTGCGGAGGCACCAAGCTGGCAGTTCCTTTCCAGTTTCTTACAGGATAGCTGGTTGTTAGACGTTGGTATATTTACTGTTGTAATTTTTTGTGAACCTGCATGCCATAAAGTCTTCTGTTGTTTTGCTGTAGTAAAGATTCCTAAAAAACAAACAGACAGTCTTCCATTATGGTCTGGTCGCTTAATGTTTGTATTTCTTTCCCTTTGGTGTCTTTTATGGATGGAGTAAGTTAATTGCATCAGTTCCTGATCTTTGTTTTACTTCTACTTTGCTTATTTTGTAGAAATTACATGATACAAGGAAATATCCATTTTTTTTTAATTTCATTGATTCCCTTGGCATAACACGTCCAAACACTGTATACATTTTTTTTTTGTATACCTCACCTTTCATATAGCAAACAGGGCCAGGGTCGGCCCCTGCTGACTCAGGACCCACTACAAACATTCCTGACCTGAAGAACAACATAGACCCACCACCAGCTGCTACTGTGTTGATGTCTAACTGTAAAATGCAACAGTTCAAAAGAGCCTTGACATGAGAAAAGCTGTAACAAGCACCCATAATCTATGTTTGGACTAGAAATAAGAAAAATATCAAATATTTTCATCTGAAAACTGCTAATTCTAGAGATATGAGACATCATTTTAGCACATGGGTGTGTTATCATAATAGATTTTACACACAGGAACAAGTGGTACTCTACACTCCAACTCACACCCCTTTGCCTGGGCAGGCTTAGATCCTCTAAGCTGTTTACCTGTACTCGTGTGCTGGTCAGATTTAGCTCTGTGTGGAAGCATCTTGCAGCCCATATTTTTCTTCAAGCCCGGATGGGCGCTGGATTCTGAGGGTAACACCAAGCTGTGTTGGAATTTCTTATCTTGGCTGAATTGCTTGTCAACCTACAACCTACTTTTGCATCATAATGTACAGTAATGTTTACTTCCACGAGCTAACCAGCAATGTTTTCATGTTACAGTTAGTAACGAGTAACTTCATTCCTATTCATACATTTTAATGATCCATGAAACCACCCAGAGAGAGATGATGATGATGATTTCGTGTTTAACGACGCGCCAACCCTCTTTGTGGGTCATCACCCAGAGAGAGAGAGCAAATCCTAGAAATATGGGTATTTTTCCTGCACCAGATGGATAATATTGTTTTCCTTTTTTGAATAACTCAACAGTAGGAAAGTAAACAACACATTTCAGGTTGGATTGTTCATCATGGCAATTCATCCATGCCCTCTATCAATGTATGCATATCTCACTGTGCATGTGTATGGTGTATGGGTTTTTGGTTTGAGTTTAATAATAGATCAACCCTTTTTGTACCAAATGGAATCTTCCTCCATATATCGAGATTTAGGGGTGTCAGGTTGTGTTATCTTTAAAATTTATCTGGAAAATTGCATGATTTTTTTACAAATAGTGTAGGCCCTGATCAGATGCCATGTTCTGCGGCTTCTGATCTGGGCCTGCACTGTTTGCCAGGGTACCCATTTTGGGTCTCCTGTACAAAATGGGTTAAAATGCGTAAAAGTTGAGAGTTTATAAGTTACTTGAATAAAATCATTTTTGTTATGCTTTCAATGGTGAAAAACCGGTCCCGATAGCTCAGTTGGTAGTGTCCGCTCCGGGGAACGGGAGGTCTCGGGTTCGATCCCGGGCCGCGACATACCAAAGTTGTTAAAAATGTTACTAGTTGCTCCTCGTTTGGCACTCAGATTTACGGGGTAGAGCTAGGACTGGTCGATCCAGTGTCAGGATAATGTGACTGGGTGTGGTATCGTGTAATGTGTCTGGGACATGATACTTCAGTGAGGCAGCACTATAAACGTGAGCATTGAGCTCCCTGTCGCAACCAGACACCGTCGTGATATGACTGAAAAATTGTTGAAAGCGACGTTAAACCCGAATTCACACACACACACACACACTCAATGGTGAAAAGGGGGTACCATCATAAATGTTTAACCCATATATGACAATGGAATCCACCTTATAATTTTGGAGTAATCCATTTCCAGGTATATGGATGTCAGGTATGTTTTTGCTGTGGTAAGTTTTACATGAGTGAATGCTCTTAAAGCAAACAGGGTTGACTGAGATCAGATGCCACATTCTGAGGCATCTGATCTGGCCTACACTGTTTGCCAATGTCCCAAACATATATTGGTTAATATCTCTCAATATGTTTAAGACTCTTTTCTGATCCTATTTATTCAACACACAAACATCTTAGTCTGATTTGTCTACCACAATATGACATCCCACATTAAGATTGTCTTAAGGGGAATGATAGTGGAGTCAACTCTTTTAAAGATATGTTGTCTACCCTATCATCAGGGGGCTACTCTTAATGGAAAGAATTTGCTCCCAAGGAGTATTTGCTCCCCAGGAGCAAATTCTTTCCGTTAAGAGTAACCCCCATTTCCATAAGGACTATATTTACAAGAAAATGAACAGAAAGTCCCAAAATTAATGTGCTAAAAATAAAAGTTTGCCATTTTCATGATCAATCAGGAAAACGCATGCAAACTTTAGCACTTTTTTTTTAATTAAAACCACAGATTTTCATAAGCTTCAAGCACTTCAAGATGTGCTTGATAAACAAAAATGCCCCTAGACAGGAACTTGTCAGACAGCACTGATAAGTAGGTAGGTCAAAGATCACAGTCAAGGTCACAGGGTAAAAAGCATTGGTACAAATAGAAAGCCTATTCCTAAGCATTATACATGACAAATATAAAAACTGTATGAATAACGGTTCAAAAGTAGACAAGACAGACAGACTGCAGACAAACAGACAGACAGGCAAAAAACTACATGCCCCCTGAATCTTTCATTTCTGGGGCAAAAAAAGGTGTGGGTAAGACATACCTGAGGAGCTTGTATAGTGACACCAGCTGTTGTAGTTTCAAACACATGTTCATACTGTCCAGCATACCGACTTACATCTGTTGATGTGCCTGTAGAGAGAGTTGCCATAGCAACAGTTTGGCATATTTTTGTTTTTGTTTGTTTGATTCGAGGTTTAACGTCCCTGTCAACACACTGTAAAGGTCATTTTGGAGACGTTGTTTCCAATTTTGTGGGACTTTTACCCAACATTAAGATGAAATGACATCTCAAGCCCTGCCATCCAATGAAACCAACAGGGTTTATAAGCATGGACAGTCCAAACACCGCTTCGCCTGGGCAGGCCAAGATCCTCTAAGCGGTTTACCAGTACTCGTGTGTGGATCGGTTTCAGCTCTGCATGGAAGCATCATGCAGCCCATCTATTTCTTCAAGCCCCGATGGGCGGGGGCCAAACATATTTTTGTGATACATTGCTGCATACAGAATATATTTGACCAGCTATGAAAAAAAAGTTATTATAAGTCATGCTCATACAAAGACAGTCACAAAGGCATTTGAACGTCAGAAGGATAACACACCTGTGTGTTACAATGGTGTCTTTCATACACATAGAACTAGGACTTTCCAGATAATATTTTTATACATCTTCCCTATTTCTTCTCTAAGTATAGATGGTGGTACTCATTAGAGCCACCTGAGTTTATGTTTTTGAAACAATTTAGGGAAATCATGTATACACTTGTAAAACCCACTTTTGAATTGTCTGAATTTCTAAGGCTTTTACGGTGCTGTTTGTTACCTCCCATATCAAATCCAATGACAGGTAGGTCAGATTCTTTCTGATATGTTGTCAGGGCATACCCCACTACACCACCAGCTGGGCCGGACAGGATAGCTCTAGACCCAATAAACCTGGAACAGATTACACATTAGATCAAGTAAGCAAGGACTAACAATGTCACTATTTTCTTACTCAAGTCCATGATCCTGAACTTTAATCAAGGATGCCAGCTAGTCAATCAAAAGGACTGTGACAAGTGAAAGGGGTCTTAAAAGCGTGTTTTGTTTGTTTGTATTGGAGTTTTACGGCCCAGTCAACACTATTTAGGTCATTTTTGAGCCGGTCAGTTTACCTATCAACACTTTCCTGGGCAGGCTTTTACGTAAGCGGTTAACCAGTACAGTGCACATTCTTTCGCCAGAAACTGACAACTGCCCTTCTTGAATCAGCGGAAGAGAGAGAATGACCGTAGAAAAGATTTCATGATCAATCTCCACGAAAGAATGTTGCCGACCCTGGCGGGAGTCGAACCCGCGTCCTCCTGATCACCAGTCAGACGTGCATCCGACTGAGCCACTGAGGCCGGTCTTAAAAGCGTGTTGGCCCAGCAAAGACTCAGATTAGACTGCGTATCCATGCAGTCTGATCAGAGTCTTCTGAGAGTGCTATATGGAAGTCCCTTGACCTGTAGTTTCATCATACAGAATATAAGAATCTTATATGGGTGTGGGGGGTGGATTGAAAAATCCGTCCCGAGGGACACTGTCCAGCATCACAAGGCTTGCAGAGTGATGCCGGACAGTGATCCCGAGGGGCGGATTTTTCTATCCACCCCTCACATCCATATTGGATTCTTTTTTTTTCCATACCTTCCATTTCTTAGCGCAGATTTTCAATGCTGCAGTCACTTTAGTTACCAATGTCTGCCATATTGTGTTGACACTGCAGGAATGTAAAGTGACATCACAGATCGTGCATGACGTCAACGTTAACGACGGCACACACAAGGTCGTAATCAACCAGTGCATTTATCAAACACGCGATTATATTCGATTTGGGGTCGGAACACCAGGGTCAGAATATACTTTCTTGCACACCAGACAAGGAAATCCGTGATTTTACCCTGGGATAGAAATTTATGTTCTCACCCTGGTGTTCCGACCCAGGCAACTAACATAAGTGCGCTTCAATTCTATTCAACTGCAGGAACTACTTCCGCACTACTTTTATTTCGTAAACAATATACATGTGCGAGCTGTCAAAACTAACCGGAGGTGTTGTGCATAAACAAGAGGGCCATGATGGCCCTGGATCGCTCACCTGATCCATAGTGTAACAAGTGGGCCCCAGAGAGGGGAATTATTGGCCCCAGGGCTTTAATGTGCATAATGTTGAGGGAGGTCTTAAAGGTGAAGCTTCATACCAAACATCAACAAAGGCTATAATTAGAACAATCTTGGCAAAGGTCCACTAGATGAAGCTACACATCAAATATCAAAGACCTGGGCCTTGCAGTTTCAGAGAAGAAGATTTTTTTAAAGCTATTCCCTACATAAGCCTATGCAAAACCAAATGGCCCGGGGCTATATAAATCTATGTAAAACCAAAGGGCCCCGGGGTGGGGGCATTTGTGGCCCTAGGGCTATAATTTGAACAATCTTGGTAGAGGTCCACTAGATAAAGCTCCATACTAAATATCAAAGGCCTTGGCCTTGCAGTTTCAGAGAAGATTTTTAAAGATTTCCCTATATAGGTCTATGTAAAACCAAAGGGCCCCTGAGCGGGGACATTTTTGGTATCAGGGCTATAATTTGAATAATCTTGATAGAGGTCCACTAGATGCAGCTTCATACCAAATTTCAAAGAACCAGGCCTTATGGTTTCAGAGAAGAAGATTTTTAAAGATTTTCCCTATATTAGTCTATGTAAAACCATAGGGCCCCAGAGCGGGGGTATTTTTGGGCCCAGGGCTATAATTTGAACAATCTTGGTAGAGGTCCATTAGATGCAGCTTCATACCAAATTTCAAAGTCTTGGGCCTTGTGGTTTCTGAGAAGAAGATTTTTAAAGATTATCCCTATATAAGCCAAAGGGCACAGGGCGGGGCCACTTTTGGCCCAAGCACTATAATTTGAATCATCTTGGTAGGGGTCCTTTAGAAGAAGCTTCATACCAAATATAAAAGACCTAGGCCTTGTGGTTTCAGAGAAGAAGATTTTTAAAGATTTTCCCTATATAAGTCTATGTAAAACTAAAGGGCCCCGGAGCGGGGGCATTTTTGGCCCAAGGGCTATAATTTGAACAATCTTGGTAGGGGTCCACTAGATGAAGCTTCATACCAAATATCAAAGTCCTGGGCCTTGCGGTTTCAGAGAAGAAGATTTTTAACGATTTTCCCTATATAAGCCTATGTAAAACCAAAGGGCCCCGGGGCGGGGGCATTTTTTGCCCCAGCACTATGATTTGAACAATCTTGGTAGAGGTCCACTAGATGAAGCTTCATACCAAATATCAAAGTCCTGGGGCTTGCGGTTTCAGAGAAGAAGATTTTTAAAGATTTTCCCTATATAAGCCTATGTAAAACAAAAGGGCCCCGGGGCGGGGACATTTTTGGCCTCAGCACTATAATTTGAATAATCTTGTTAGGGGTCTTTTAGATGAAGCTTCATACCAAATATAAAAGACCTAGGCCTTGTGGTTTCAGAGAAAAGGATATTTAAAGATTTTCCCTATATAAGTCTATGTAAAACCAAAGGGCCATGGGGTGGGGGAATTTTTGGCCCAAGGGTGATAATTTGAACAATCTTGGTAGATGTCCATTGGATGAAGCTTCATACTAAATATCAAAGTCCTGGGCCTTGCGGATTCAGAGAAGAAGATTTTTAAAGATTTTCCCGATATAAAGCCATGTAAAACCAAAGGGCCCCGGGACGGGGGCATTTTTTGCCCCAGCACTATAATCTGAACAATCTTGGTAGGGGTCCACTAGATGAAGCTTCATACCAAATATCAAATTCCTGGGCCTTCTGGTTTCAGAGAAGAAGATTTTTAAAGATTTTCCCTATATAAGCCTATGTAAAACCAAAGGGCAACAGGGCGGGGGCATTTTTGGCCCCAGCACTATAATTTGAACAATCTTGGTAGGGGTCCACTAGATGAAGCTTCATACCAAATATCAAAGACCTGGGCCTTGTGGTTTCAG
Source organism: Lucinisca nassula (assembly GCA_963580285.1). NCBI lineage: Eukaryota > Metazoa > Mollusca > Bivalvia > Lucinida > Lucinidae > Lucinisca > Lucinisca nassula. Next base: position 148,980,707 of record OY757017.1, read on the forward strand.
AGAAGAAAATTTTTAAAGATTTTCCCCATAAAAGCCAATGTAAAACCAAAGGACCACATGACAGGGGCATTTTTTGTCCCAGCACTATAATTTGAACAATCTTGGTAGGGGTCAACTAGATGAAGCTTCATACCAAATATCAAAGACCTGGGCCTTGTGGTTTCAGAGAAGAAGATTTTTAAAGATTTTCCCTATATAAGCCCATGTAAAACCAAAGGGCCCCAGGGCGAGGGCATTTTGGCCCCAGCACTATAATTTGAACAATCTTGGTAGGGGTCTAACAGATGAAGCTTCATATCAAATATCAAAGACCTGGGCCTTGCGGTTTCAGAGAAGAAGATTTTCCCTATATAAGCCCATGTAAAACCAAAGGGCCCCCGGGGCTGGGGCATTTTTGGCCCCAGCACTATAATTTGAACAATCTTGGTAGGGGTCCACTAGATGATGCTTCATACCAAATATCAAGGATCTGGGCATTGTGGTTTCAGGGAAGAAGATTTTTACAGATTTTCCCTATATAAGCCTATGTAAAACCAAAGGGCCCCGGGGCAGGGGCATTTTTGGCCCCAGCACTATAATTTGAACAATCTTGGTAGGGGTCCACTAGATGAAGCTTCATACCAAATATCAAAGACCTGGGCCTTGTGGTTTCAGAGAAGAAGATTTTTAAAGATTTTCACCATAAAAGCCAATGTAAAACCAAAGGGCCCCGTGGCGGGGGCATTTTTTGTCCCAGCACTATAATTTGAACAATCTTGAAACGGGTCCACTAGATGAAGCTTCATACCAAATATCAAAGTCCTGGGCCTTGTGGTTTCAGAGAAGAAGATTTTTAAAGATTTTCCCAATATAAGCCTATGTAAAAACAAAGGGCCCCGGGGCGGGGGCATTTTTGGCCCCAGCACTATAATTTGAACAATCTTGGTAGGGGTCCACTAGATGAAGCTTCATACCAAATATCAAAGACCTGGGCCTTGTGGTTTCAGAGAAGAAGATTTTTAAAGATTTTCACCATAAAAGCCAATGTAAAACCAAAGGGCCCCGTGGCGGGGGCATTTTTTGTCCTAGCACTATAATTTGAACAATCTTGAAACGGGTCCACTAGATGAAGCTTCATACCAAATATCAAAGTCCTGGGCCTTGTGGTTTCAGAGAAGAAGATTTTTAAAGATTTTCCCAATATAAGCCTATGTAAAAACAAAGGGCCCCGGGGCGGGGGCATTTTTGGCCCCAGCACTATAATTTGAACAATCTTGGTAGGGGTCCACTAGATGAAGATTCATACATAATATCAAAGACCTGGGCCTTGTGGTTTCAGGGAAGAAGATTTTTAAAGATTTTCCCTATATAAGCCAATGTAAAACCAAAGGGCCCCGTGGCGGGGGCATTTTTTGTCCTAGCACTATAATTTGAACAATCTTGGTAGGGGTCCACTAGATGAAGCTTCATACCAAATATCAAAGTCCTTGGCCTTGTGGTTTCAGAGAAGAAGATTTTTAAAGATTTTCCCTATATAAGCCTATGTTAAGCCAAAGGGCCCTGGGGCGTGGCATTTTTGGCCCCAGCACTATAATTTGAACAATCTTGGTAGGGGTCCACTAGATGAAGATTCATACATAATATCAAAGACTTGGGCCTTGTGGTTTCAGGGAAGAAGATTTTTAAAGATTTTCCCTATATAAGCCAATGTAAAACCAAAGGGCCCCGGGGCGGGGGCATTTTTTGTCCCAGCACTATAATTTGAACAATCTTGGTAGGGGTCCACTAGATGAAGCTTCATACCAAATATCAAAGTCCTTGGCCTTGTGGTTTCAGAGAAGAAGATTTTTAAAGATTTTCCCTATATAAGCCTATGTTAAACCAAAGGGCCCTGGGGCGGTGGCATTTTTGGCCCCAGCACTATAATTTGAACAATCTTGGTAGGGGTCCACTAGATGAAGCTTCATACCAAATATCAAAGACCTAGGCCTTGTGGTTTCAGAGAAGAAGATTTTTTAAGTTTTTTGTGAAAAAATCTATTTTTGGCTCCTGTGACCTAGATGTGCAACGGACCGGAACCATTTGAACAACTTTAAAAGGGGACCACCTAAGGATCATTCCTGTGAAGTTTGGTCAAAATCCGATCAGTGGTTTAGGAGGAGATGTCGTTTAAAGAAATTGTTTACGCACGCACGCACGGACGGACGGACGCACGCACGCACGACGGACGACGGACAAAAAGTGATCCCAAAAGCTCACCTCGTCACTACGTGACGGTGAGCTAAAAAGAATCGGTAGCCTCGGTTCCGCTCAGCACGGTCATCCCTCGGGTTGGAAACGCTCATCTACAACAGAACCCCATATCAGATTCTTATATTATTATGAATGAGTATACACACATGAATGACTCAAGATTTTGCTAAGCCTATATGCTAGCAGACCCAGTTTTAACTTCTAGCACCTCAAATGATCATATAACACTATGACCATAAACATCCTAAAAAGTTTGGACACCTTGAGAACTTGGAATAATTCTCCAAAAATTTTAACAATTTGTTCTAAATATCCAGCAAGGGGTCCAAAAGTTGCAAACAGAATGGCAAACAGTGCAGACCATGGTCAGAAACAGTCTGATCTGGGTCTGCACTGTTTGCTTAGGCCTATAATTATCATGTCCTAATATTCAGAATCATTACGGTAACACCTATGATGACAATTACTACATATGTCTTCTCCTTTGTTTCTGCAAATCATTTTCAAAGTCATTTATGCAAACAGTGGGTCCAGATCAGAGTGCTCTGATCAGGGTCCACACTGTTTGCCTGTATGCACAAAAAGGTTTAAAAACTTTGCAAGAAGAGTTGCCACCCTGAAAACGTACCGTTTCCCCTTAATATCCACTGCGGACAAAAAAGCAGTGTAGACTGTAATCAGACTGCTCCTAAAACTAAATCTTTAGTATTGATTTACTTCTTACAATTCATGCTCAACATTATGACAGGGGCTGCTTTCAAAAACAGCTTCCAAAAACTTGAACACAGCATCAATGATAAAACACAGGGCCAGATAAAGAGGAGCAACAAGATAATTGAGGGGTAGTTTTCCTTATTGTTTTTTAGAAACATGTCTTGTGGGAACTTGCTAGAATTGCCTCAGTTAGGCGATTCTAGCAAGTCTCCACAATATATGTTTTTATGGAGAAACTACACCAAAATTATCCTTCTCTAATAATTAATTGCTATGACATACTTACGAATCAACAGGAGTCAAGCCACCATCTGACTGCATAAACAGAACTCGCATTTTCTGAAACAGATACCAAAATAAAAAATATATACATGAAAATGGGATGGATAGCAACTCAGTTCACAAAGGTGAGACATTCAAATATGTAAGAGTAAACTATTACACAAAACCTTCATTGTGACACTGTTGTTGGGGTCCAAAGCAGAAACCAGGATACTTAAACAAGATGTTATAGCCAAATAAATATGATTAGATTATATATAGTCATTTTTCTATAAAATCTATAAAAGTTTGGGACCCATCATTAAAACGTATTATATCAAAACAGTGTACACCTTAACTGGCTGCTGATGTAGTCTTACGAAAGCAAAAACAGCCCCCCCCCCCCTTGGGGCTTGAAGAAATATATGGGCTGCATGATGCTTCCACTCAGAGCTAAATCCGACCAGTGCACGAGTACTGGTAAACTGCTTTGAGAATCTAAGCCTGCCCAGGCAAAGTGGTGCGAGTCGGACCGTCCATGCTTATAAACCCTATTGGTTTCATTAGGTGACAGGGCTTGAGATGTCATTTCATCTCAACGTCGGGTAAAAGTCCCACAAAATGGAAGCAATGTCTCCAAAATGACCTTTACAGTGTTGACGGGGATGATAAACTTCAAATCAAACAAACAAACAAATGCTAATATTAGAATGAAAGTGCTAACAGCACTGGTTTGTAAACCGTTACCTAGTGTAGGCTGTGAAAATTGTCCTGAATGGGAACTTAAGACTGTTTCATTTAACCCTTATCTTATATTTCTGTATTCTAAGCAAAGAGTGAGGTCCAAGATCAGATCCACAGAATGTGGCATCTAATCTGGGTCTACACTATTTGCCCATGTCAAAGCACGAGCCCATCCAGATTTCATGGATAACTCTCTTTACGCAGCACTCTGATGTCACAAAGGCAAGAACATCACTACTATAAATAACTGCTACCTGCTTTCCATAAAAGAACAATTCTGACAAAATTTCACTTTATCGGTCAGGTAAGCTTCTAGACACAATCAACTAGAAAAATCTGTTTCATCTGCTAAGAAACTATACCTGAAGTCCACCCTGGAAGCCTGAGGCAAACCCTTCAACATAGGTCTTTATCTTAGGAGTAAGATAAGCATCAGCACAGGCTGAAACATAAACAATTGTCATAGTTTTTACTTTTTTTACAAGGGAGGCAACTTTCAGAGCTTTTTTGTCTGCCCTTACACTTTGCCGCTCAGAGACAGTGATTCTTATGAGTGCACACAAGATGCATTTTCAAGTTATTCAATTATATTAACACACTGCATGCGGGACACCCCTAAAGGGGTACTTTGGCAAACAGTGCAGGCCCAGATCAGGTGCCACAGAATGTGGCGTCTGATCAGGGTCTGCACAATTTGCTAACAGTATTTGCCGTCAGAAATAGAATAAAAGCAAAAATATATGCCTTTTAATTTATGAATGTGCACTCAGTGTGACTACAAATGTTTGAATGTGGACTCAGTAAGACTTCAGATTTAAGTATGTGCACTCACTGTGACTTCAAATTTATGTATGTGCACTCACTGTGACTTCAGATTTATGTAAACACACACAGTCTGACTTCAGATTTATGTATGTACACTCTGGACAACTTCAAATTTATGTATGTGCACCCACTGTGATTTCAGATTTATGCATGGGCACTCACTATGACTTCAGATATATGTATGTGCACTCAACACGATTTCAGATTTATGTACTCACTGTGACTTCAGATTTATGTAAGTACACTCAGAGTGACATCAGATTTATGTATATGCACTCATTGTGACTTCAGATTTATGTATGTACACTCAGTGTGACTCCAGATTTATGTATGTACTCACTGTGACTTCAGATTTATGTATCTACACTCAGTGAGACTTCAGATTTATGCATGCAAACACAGTGTGAATTCAGATTTATGTATGTACTCACTGTGACTTCAGATTTATGTATATTCACTCAGTGTGACTTCAGATTTATGTATGTGCACTCACAATGACTTCAGATATATGCATGTGCACTCACTGTGGTTTATGTATGAACAGTCAGTGTGATTTCAGACTTATGTATGTGCACTCACTGTGATTTCAGGTAAACATATGTACACTCAGTGAGAACTCCAATCAGCCTGCATGCCCATTCAGTAAGACAGAACACAGTGCCTTTCCTGGCTACATGCAAATGCCCCTGGTATCAATTTGATGTATATCAGGGGCTCTGATCTGACTTTGCAGATGCTAAGTCTAAATCAGATGTGAACAATGTCCAAAAACACATTCTGGCAAGTGATTGTTTGGCTAGTTAATTGATGACTTTTGCAGATTGCTAAAGAAACAGCATATTAGTTTGGATACACCCATCAAAAAATGTCCGTTTCAACAAATATGCCAGCAGCTGGAAACTATCTGACATTATCACACCAACACAATTAACAGATATTTTTTCATTTCTCTTCAAAAACCTTTGCTGTGGGTGCTTGTTAGAACTGCCTCATCAAGGGGAATCTAACATGCACCAAAAACATGTTTTTTTTTTTTGTTGTTGTTTTTTTTTTAAAGAAATGTGAACATTATCCTCTAACTCTAATTATCACTGTTTGGAGTTATGAATCTATTATCACAAGTCACATACACAAAAACTTAGGTCCTACCTGTATAGCCTCTAGGTACTATTCTCACCATTGGCATCACCTCGGAGGACAGAGAAACTTGTGTAAAACCAAGCTGTCTAGCTATCTCCCCAACTTGTCTCTCATGGACATCATACCTGTAATATATGTACTTGGTGAACCACTCCTCCAGGGGAGCAAATCTTTCCTACAAGAGAGGACCCTTTTGAGAAGGTTACAGTTCAAAGGAATGGGAACACAATAAACAAAGTCAAAAAGATTGTCTCCCCCTTAGTAAACATAACAGAAAAAGTAAAGGAGGTGCATCCAGTTCCCGTCAGCTATCAACACTGTAAGATAAGCAGTGTAAGATCAGCAGTGCAAGACAAGCACTATAAGATCAGTAGGGTAAGATCAGCAGTGTAAGATCACAAGCAATAACATGATATTTATCATATTAACATGATAAAGCTGCATTAAACTTGATAAATTTGTTAAAAAGAAATGCAACCTTTCATATAATGTTTGCAGACAAGGAAATATGATGCATGCAATAAAAATGAAAAAACAAGAGGCTCAATGAGCCTAACCGCTCACCTGAGGAACATTTTAGTTAGCTGTTTGACTCATGGTCTTTGAGCATAATTTTTTTTGAAGTTCTTCCTTATGGAACACGGCATTGTCAATTTGGACCCTAGGGGCCGGTTTGGTAGGATTAATGTAGGGGACCACTTGACATTGCTACATGTTTAATATGTAAGCTCTGGGCCTGGTGGTTTCAGAGAAGAAGATTTTTGAAGGTTTTTTTTTTCCATTATAAGTCTATGGGGGTTAAGGGGCCCCAGGGCGTGGCCAGTTTAGACCCCAGGGGCATGATTGGCACAATTTATGTAGGGGACCACTTGACATTGCTACATGCTTAATATGTAAGCTCTGGGCCTAGTGGTTTCAGAGAAGAAAATTTTTTAAGTTTGTCCCATTGTAAGTCTATGGGAGCTATATGTTGCCATGGTAACACCAGTTTCAATCTGAATTACCCCAAAACATACTGCATCTTCTCCCCCAATCGGATAATGCTTCTCATGAAATTTAATCATGATTGGCCAAGTGGCTTTAAAGATATACTTATTTGTAAATGTGAACGGACGCCAGACCATTGGCATACCAATACCTCACATGAGCCTTCGGCTCAAGTGAGCTAATAATACTAGCGGTTTCAGAGAAGAAGATTTTTTAAGCTTTTTTCCATTATAGTTCTATGGGGGCTTAGGGGCCCCAGGGCATGGCCAGTTTAGATCCCAGGGGCATGATGGGCACAATTTATGTAGGGGACCACTTGACATTGCTACATGCTTAATATGTAAGCTCTGGGCCTAGTGGTTTCAGAGAAGAAGAATTTTTAAGCTTTTTTTCCTTTATAAGTCTATGGGGGCAAAGGGGCCCCGGGACGTGGCCAGTTTAGACCCAGGGGCATGATTGGCACAGTTTATGTAGAGGACCACTTGACATTGCTACATGCATAATATGTAAGCCTACAGGTTTCAGAGAAGAAGATTTTTTAAGCTTTTATTTCCATTATAAGTCTATGGGGGTTACGGGACCCCGGGGCGTGGCCAGTTTAGACCCCAGGGATATGATTGGCACAGTTTATGTAGGGGACCACTTGACATTGCTACATGCTTAATATGTAAGCTCTGGGCCTAGTGGTTTCAGAGAAGAAGATTTTTTAAGCTTTGTTTTCCATTATAAGTCTATGGGGGCTAAGGGGCGTGGCCTGTTTAGACCCCAGGGGCATGATTGGCATAATTTATGTAGAGGACCACTTGACATTGCTACATGCTTAATGTGTAAGCTCTGTGCCTACCGGTTTCAGTGAAGAAGATTTTTTAAGCTTTTATTTGTATTATAAGTTGATGGGGGTTAAGGGACCCCGGGGCGTGGCCAGTTTAGACCCAGTTTGACCCAGTTTGGCCAGATTGGCACAATTTATGTAGGGGACCACTTGGCATTTCTACATGCTTCATATGTAAGCTCACGGCCTATTGGTTTCAGAGAAGAAGATTTTTTTGCTTTTTTCCATTATAAGTCTATGGGGGCTTAGGAGACCCGGGCCTGGCCAGTTTAGACCCCAGGGGCATGATTGGAACAATTTATGTAGAAGACCACTTGACATTGCTACATGCTTAAAATGTAAGCTCTGTGCCTAGCGGTTTCAGAGAAGAAGATTGTTTAAGCTTTTTTTTTCCATTAAGTCTATGAGGGCTAAGGGGCCCCAGGGACTGGCCAGTTTAGATCCCAGGGGCATGATTGGCACAATTTATGTAGGGGACCACTTGACATTGCTACATGCTTAATATGTAAGCTCTGGGCCTATTGGTTTCAGAGAAGAAGATTTTTTAAGCCTTTTTTCCATTATAAGGCTATGGGAGCTAAGGGGCCCCGTGGCGTGGCCAGTTTAGACCCCAGGGGCATGATTGGCACAATTTATGTAGAGGACCACTTGACATTGCTACATGCCTCATATGTAAGTTCTGTGCCTAGCGGTTTCAGAGAAGAAGATTTTTTAAGCTTTTATTTCCATTATAAGTCTATGGGGGTTAAGGGACCCCAGGGTGTGGCCAGTTTAGACCCCAGGGGCATGATGGGCACAATTTATGTAGGGGACCACTTGACATTGCTACATGCTTCATATGTAAGCTCACAGCCTAGTGGTTTCAGAGAAGAAGATTTTTTTAGCTTTTTTTTCCATTATAAGTCTATGGGGGATAAGGGGCCCCGGGGCATGGCCAGTTTAGACCCCAGGGGCATGATTGGCACAATTTATGTAGAGGACCACTTGTCATTGCTACATGCTTAATATGTAAGCTCTGTGCCTAGCGGTTTCAGAGAAGAAGATTTTTTAGCTTTTATTTCTATGGGGGGTTAAGGGACCCCGGGGCATGGCCAGTTTAGACCCCAGGGGCATGATTGGCACAATTTATTATAGGGGAGCACTTGACATTGCTACATGCTGCATATGTAAGCTCTGGGCCTAGTGGTTTCAGAGAAGAAGATTTTTTAAGTTTTTCCCATTGTAAGTCTATGGGAGCTATATGTTGCCATGGCAACAAGAGTTTCAATCTGATCTGCCCCAAAACATAATGGATCTTTTCCCCAAACCTGATAATGCTTCTCATAAAGTTTAATCATGATTGGCCAACTGGCTTTAAAGATATACTTAGTTGAAAATGTGAATGGACGACGGACGCCGGATCATTGGCATACTAATACCTCACATGAGCCTTCGGCTCAGGTGAGCTAAAAAGACATGTCATAGGACAGAGTAGCTCAGCAGCTGGAATTAAAAAGCAAATTCCTATGTGTAAATCACTCTTGACAAAGAAGCCATATTTTGAAAGCCTGTAGCCAGCCGCCGTAGTTCAGTCAGATGCTTATATGACTGGTGATCAGAAAATCACAAGTTTGATACCTGCCAGGTCTGCAACATTCTTTTGTTGAGTTTGATGATAAAATCTTTTCTTGATTCAGTCTTTCTCATTTGCTGATTCAAAAAGCGCAGCTGTCAATTTCTTGGGAAAGAATGTGCACTGTTCCAGTCAACCACTTACACCTGCCCAGGAAAAATGTGGTTAGGTAAAAGGACAAGCCTGAAATGACCTAATTAGTGTTGACTGGGCATTTTAAATTTTGCACATATATAATATGCTTAACCCTTTTTGTTCCAAATGGAATCTTCCACCTTATATGCAGCAGGAGTCCATCTAAAAATTTAGGGCTGTCAGGTTGTGTTTTCTTCAAAATCTGTTTGGAAATTGGCTGGACATTTTGCAAACATTGTAGGCCCTGATCAGATGCCGCGTTGTGCGGCATCTGATCTGGGCCTGCACTGTTTGCCAACTATCCGTTTTGAGGTTTCCTGTACAAAATGGGTTGACTCTAAACAAACACAAACTAATCCTGAGTGTATTCATTCCTCTCATCAATGTCTACCCAGGTAACTTTACAGTGCTATGTGCATTTATAGTAAGATACTTTTCACATTAACCACTTTCATATAAACCACAACTCCACAATTTCACAGAACATTTAACCCATTTTGTACCGGAAACCCCAAAACGGGTAAATTGGCAAACAGTGCAGGCCCAGATCAAATGCCGCAGAACTTGGGGTCTGATCAGGGCCTGCACTATTTGCAATAGGTTCAACTTTTTTTCCAAATAAATTTTGAAGAAAACACAACCTGACACCCCTAAATTTTGAAATGGACTCGGGCTTTATATAAGGAGGAAGATTCCATTTGGTACAAAAAGGGTTAATAGACAACAAATACTACCCTACAGAAAAAGTATTACAATGCACAACAAGGAAACAGTAGTATGTAAAAACTTTCGCGAAGATGGGGTTTGCTCTTAACCCTTTTTGTACCAAATAGAATCTTCCACTTTATATGTAGCAGGAGTCCATTTCAAAATTTAGGGCTGTCAGGTGGGGATTTCTTTAAAATTTATTTAGAAAATGGCTGAACTTTTTGCAAACAGTGTAGGTCCTGATCAGATGCCGCGTTCTGCAGCATCTGATCTGGGCCAGCACTGTTTGCCAAGGTACCCATTTCAGGGGTTTCTGGTACAAAAAGGGTTAAAGGAAAGAGGGAGAAAATTATTTCCTTTAAAAGTAATCCCAATAATATGTCATGGAAAATGGTTTATGTTTGGGTGGTATCTTTTAATTGCAAATATTTTACATTACACACATATATATTGTCCTGCTGAGCCCGTACATGTCTTATCTTTCAAACAATGTAGATCCAGATCAGATGGCCATCTGATCAGGATCTGCATTGTTTGTCATTCAGATTGTAAATTTGTTGCAATAATTTTAATCAAATAATCTGAATGGTTGATGATTGGTAGTGGGTGTGGCATATTTATATATTCAGCAGGTCAAGGGTTAATGGGTGGTATGCCAATGCTACATACGTGTATGAATGCATGAGGACCACAGCCAAACTTGTAATGCCTTTTCTCAACAACTGTTCTAAATCTTGCTTCAATTTCTCTGTGTTTATCTCCCGCCAGACTTCAAGCTGAAAAGAAAAAAATAGTTTCATGTCAGTCAAAACAAGCAGAAGGATCTGGGTGATTGTTCAAAGCCTTTTTACCTTATTGAACAAGCTACCAGTAGCGGTCGAAATGTTAAATATTCTAGTTAGTACAATACTAATACTCTGGTATTTTTGCTGAAAAAATGTGAGTCTTGCATATGCAAAAGCTTCTCCCGTTTTTCCCCGCATATTTGCCATATTAAATGATCAAAGTTTCAATGCTTTGTTCGGAAATGTCTTTAATTTTGACCAACTATAGTCCCTGGAGTCAGACACAGTGAAAGAAACATCACCAAGAGATTTTACAGTTTGTTTGATTTGAAGTTTAACATCCCCGTCAACACTGTAAAGGTCATTTTGGAGACACTGCTTCCAATTTTGTGGGACTTTTACCCGATATTGAGATGAAATGACATCTCAAGCCCTGCTGCCCAATGAAACCAATAGGGATTATAACCATGGACCGGCCGACTCGCACCGCATTGCCGGGACAGGCTTAGATCCTCTATGCGGTTTACCAGTACTCATGTGTGGGTCGATTTCAGCTCTACGTGGAAGCATCTTGCAGCCCATCTATTTCTTTAAGCCCCGATGGGCGGGGGCTTGAAGAGATTTTACAGACCAGGAAGTACTGAGAGTACACTGATTGACTGATTTGGGGTTTAACACCCTTGTCAACACTATTTAGGTCATTTTGGAGATGTTGCTTCCAATTTTGTGGGACTTTTACTCAACACTGAGATGAAATGACTTCTCAAGCCCTACTACCCAATGAAACCAAAGGGTTTATATGCATGAACAGTCTGACTCACACCATTTTGCCTTCTAAGTGGTTTACCAGTACTCATGTGCATAGTCAGTTTCAGCTCTGCATGGAAGCACTGTGCAGCCCAGTCTATTTCTCCAAGCCCAAAAGGGTGGGGACAGGAACTGAGAGTACATAACTATGCTAAAATGATGCAATTATTCCAGATTGACTCCAAGGTTGGCAGCAATTTATTTCAATGTCAAGCTAGAGGGATATAGTGGGGTGAGGGGTTCAAATTGTAGGAAATAACTGCCTGTGCTTTTTGGTATATTGGCAGAATGTACTATGTATGTGTGTCTGCATACTTGTGAATCTGTATTTCTTTCAGGAATTAAATATTTTGTCTGCTGTATGAATGTGTATGTTATGGAACAGGTGAAACATATACACTGCCCAAAACAATTAAAGGAGCAAACACATATTTCCTCATAGTATAATGATGTTGGATAATGATGATGAAACAACAATTCAGAAAGATGAATAACTTTATCTGCAACATGTTAATGGCAAACATTGGCAACCAGTTCACAAATCACGACCCGTAACCTGTTAAGGAAGAATTTGCATAAATGTTTGAGAAATCACCATCTTTACGTCAGATTATTTCAAATCTCATAGACATGCGCAAATCGGTCACTTTTTCCTGTCAGTAATGTGTTTGACCACAGTATGGGGTGGGCATTATCCTGCATCAGAATGAAATTGTCACCGACTGCCTCAGCGAAAGGCCTCACAATATGATCTAGAATTTCATCTTGATACTGTAATGCAGTCAATGTACCGCGTATATCACATACAAGTCCGTTAGGCCTTCATAAGAAATTCCACCCCATACCATCACTGACCCCCTCCATAACTGTCTGTTTCCACAATGTTGCAGTCCTCATATCATTCTCCGGGTCGTCTCCAGAATCTGCTTTCATCCATGAACAGAACTGTACGCCAGTCTTGCAATCGCTAGTTCTGATGTTCTTGGGCAAACTCATATCACCGTGCACAATGTGGCCTGGTAAAAACAGGCACTCTTGCCGGACGTCTGGCCCTCAGATCACCTTCATGTAACCTGGTACGTATTGTTTGATCAGATATCCTTTGACAAATTGCATGCTGGAAATCGCTTTGTAGCTTTCTGGCCATGTACTGCCGGTTTCATAGAACTAGATTTCGAAGATATTGATCTTCCCTTTGTGACGTCATGTGGTGTTGGCCTTGCCCTTCTCATCCAGAAAACTTACCCATCTCCTGGTAGCGTCTCCATAGCCTGGCAACAACACTTCTCGATACAGCAAAGCATTCAGCAATGATCCTTTGGGTGTACCCACTTTCAAGCAAAGCTTGAGGAAACTCAACTTCTTCTAAGAACTGCTCAAAACCATACGAAGTCACTATGAAGCACAAAATAATGCATAACCGAAGGATTGACATGTTTCCGAGCCACATTCTTATTTTGAACAGATCGCCCCATACTGAATTTCAGCCGTTTTAAAGGGGTATCCATGCTGTAGCTCACATTCTTGCTTTGCACGTGAACCTTGCTTCTTGAGGTTTGCATGAACATTGTTAAGAGATGTCACTTTAAAATAGTGCCTTTCCTTGAGTTTGAAAATTGCCAAGCGGTGAAAAGTTTGCTCGTTTAATTGTTTTGAGCAGTGTAGTTTGAACCGCTAAATCTCTAGCTGTTCATTAACTATAACCTTAGGCATAAATAAATTGTCATGTTATTACTAACATTATCATTATTATTATAATTATTATTATTAATGTTTTGATGTTGGCTTTTATATGATCAATGCATGAAAATGAACAGGGTGGGATAAGAATTTTGATATCCTGTGCAAATGTGGGATAATCTTATCTGATATGCAAGAAAAACATCTGAAGTTTTATAACAAACCTTTTCTTTCGTCTTGCCCTCAACCACAGGGCTGCTGTGTTTTATCTCACAGTTCTCCTGTTGTAGTACCAGTCTACAGTCTACCTCAATCACTTCTTCATACAGCTGATCAGGGGTTGATATTTCCTAAAGAAAATCAATGTTGTGTAAAACATCCACTAATAGTAACCGCTCTTCAGCAGGTTTATATGGAGAAATAAGTTCAGTTATCACAAAATACCAACCTTATCTTTGTCTATGATTTCATTATATATTTAACCTCTGCTGAGCAATATTCTCTCTCCTCTAGCAAGCAGTCACTTTATAAAATCTAAATACCTAACCCACTCTCAAACAGCCAGAGTTCAAAAACCCTCTATCAAACAGCCAGAGTTAAAATCCCCTCTCTCAAACAGCCTCGGCCCCCGCCCATCGGGGCTTGAAGAAATAGATGGGCTGCATGATGCTTCCACGCAGAGCTGAAACCGACCACACACAAGTACTGGTAAACCGCTTAGAAGATCTAAACCTGCCCAGGCAAATGGGTGGGAGTCGGAGCGTCCATGCTTATAAACCCTATTGGTTTCATTGGGAGTCAGGGCTTGAGATGTCATTTCATCTCAATGTCAGGTAACAGTCCCACAAAATTGGAAGCAAAGTCTCCAAAATGACCTATAAAGTGTTGCCGGGGACGTTAAACCTCAAATCAAACAAAATAAACAAAACTCTCAAACAGCCAGAGTTTAAATACCCTCTCTTAAACAGCCAGAGTTTAAATAGCCAGAGTTTAAATAACCAGAGTTTAAATACCCTCTGTCAAACAGCCGGAGTTTAAATATCCTTTATCAAACAGCCAGTTTAAATACCTTCTTTCAAACAGCCAGGGTTCAAGTACCCTTTAGAAGCCTCCGTGGTGTAGTGGTTACGCTACTCGCCTTGTAAACCAGGGGTCGCAGGATCGATCCCGGGCTTCTCCAGACTTTCGGATGAGTCTTTAAACCGAGGTCCCGTCTCCGTATGACCTTAGCTGTTGGTGGGACGTAAAACTTAAACACTCACTCACTCAAGTACCCTTTATCAAACAGCCAGAGTTTAAATACCCTCTATCAAACTGCAAGTTTAACTAGAATTTGTTTTTCTACAAAAACACAGATGTCTTCCCCCTTTTTGACCTCTAAGTATGACCTTGACATTGCAGGTATTGACCTGGGTTTTGTGTGCAACACATCATCTAATGAAGATGAACATTTCTGCAAAGTAACTTTAAAAAGTTCATAGAGAAATAAAAAGGTTATTAACGGTACACAAAAAAAGCCCTTTTTTACCTTTGACCTCTAAATATGGCCTTGACCTTTGAGGTACAACACATCGTCTCATGATGGTTAACATTTCTGCCAATTTATGTCATAATCCATCAAAGAATGCAAAAGTTATTGACTCTACACAAAAGGTCCCTTTTTTGACCTTTGACCGCTAGGTATGACCTTGGCATTGGAGGTATGGACCTTGGTCTTGCACAGGACTCATTGTCTAATGAAGGTGAACATTTCTGCAAGGTTACTTTAACAAGAGGCTCAATGAGCCTAAACCGCTCACCTGAGGAACTTAAGTTTTAACAATTCACAGACTTGACTACTAAATCTGCTAATAGAATCCAGCCCATTGACCCTTACAGGATATAAGTCATCAGTATTGCATTGCATTCCAAGTTTGAGACTTCTAGCTTCTATAGTTCCTGAGAAATCTTTGACGAAAATTTAACATTGGTCAAAATGGAGAGAAAGAAGAATGAAAGAACAGATGAACAAATAAGCTGAGAAAGCCCAATGTCTCTTACACAAAATAAGTCATCAATATTCTATTGAATACCAAAGTTGATGCTACTAGCTTTTATAGTTCCTGAGAAATCTTTGATTAAAAATTTAACATTGGTCTATTATCTCTATATGGAGAGAAAGAAGAATGAAGGAACAAATGAACCAGACTAGCTCCAAAACCTAATGCAGCCTTTCCCCTTGCCCAATGGTGCTACACATAAAATTTAAACAAGATTGGTCAACTGCCTTCTGAGATATGCTTCATTGAAAGTGTGGACGACGGATGGACGGACGACAGACGACGGACTCCGGAGCCTTGGTATACTATCAGCTCACTGGAGCCTTTGGCTCAGGTGAGCTAAAAATTCAAGTCGCTATTTCTGTCACAACATTTTCCCTACGTTAAGTCTATGGCAAATTTTTTTGTCTCTCAAGGTCACGTAACTCCGAGGTCAATATTCCGATTCGGCCCAAAATCGAACTTAACCGAGATTTTATGCCTGTCCTCGTTACCTGCAAGTTTGAAGCTGATATGAATAAAAATAAAGTTGCTATCGTGGTCACAACATATTATTTATGCTCAAGGGCAGGTAACTCCAAGGCAAATATTCCGATTCGGCCCAAAATCGAACTAAACCGAGATTTTATGTCTGTCCTCGTTACCTGCAAGTTTGAAGCTGATCTGAAAAAAATTCAAGTCGCTATCGTAGTTGCAACATTTTCCCTAATTAAGTCTATGGGCAAATTTTTTGTCCCTCAAGGTCACGTAACTCCGAGGTCAATATTCCGATTCGGCCCAAAATTGAACTTAACCGAGATTTTATGCCTGTCCTCGTTACCTGCAAGTTTGAAGCTGATATGAATAAAAATAAAGTTGCTATCGTGGTCACAACGTATTTTTTTATGCTCAAGGGCAGGTAACTCCAAGGCAAATAATCCGATTCGGCCCAAAATCGAACTTAACCGAGATTTTATGTCTGTCCTCGTTACCTGCAAGTTTGAAGCTGATCTGAAAAAAATTCAAGTCGCTATCGTAGTCACAACATTTTCCCTGTGTAAAGTCTATGGGCAAATTTTTTGTCACTCAAGGTCATGTAACTCCGAGGTCAATATTCCGATTCGAACTTAACTGAGATTTTATGCCTGTCCACGTTACCTGCAAGTTTGAAGCTGACCTGAATAAAAATAAAGTTGCTATCGTTGTCACAACGTATTTTTTTATGCTCAAGGGCAGGTAACTCCAAGGCAAATAATCCGATTCGGCCCAAAATCGAACTTAACCGAGATTTTATGTCTGTCCTCGTTACCTGCAAGTTTGAAGCTGATCTGAAAAAAATTCAAGTCGCTATCGTAGTCACAACATTTTCCCTATGTTAAGTCTATGGGCAAATTTTTTGTCGCTCAAGGTCACGTAACTCCGAGGTCAATATTCCGATTCAGCCCAAAATCGAACTTAACCGGGATTTTATGCCTGTCCTCGTTACCTGCAAGTTTGAAGCTGATCTGAATAAAAATAAAGCTGCTATCGTGGTCACAACGTATTTTTTCATGCTCAAGGGCAGGTAACTCCAAGGCAAATAATCCGATTCGGCCCAAAATTGAACTTAACCGTGATTTTATGTCTGTCCTCGTTACCTGCAAGTTTGAAGCTGATCTGAAAAAAATTCAAGTCGCTATCGTAGTCACAACATTTTCCATTTTCCCTATGTTAAGTCTATGGGCAAATTTTTTGTCGCTCAAGGTCACGTAACTCCAAGGTCAATATTCCGATTCTGCCCAAAATCGAACTTAACCGAGATTTTATGCCTGTCCTTATTATCTGCAAGAATGAAGTCGATCAGAAAAAAATTGACGGAGCTAGAGTGATGACAAGCTTTTTCCTATGTTAAGTCTATGGGAGCTATATGTTGCCATGGTAACCAGAGTTCCACTCAGATCTGCATGAAAACCTTATGCAGTCTTTCCACTTGCCCAATAATGTTACACATGAAATTTGATCAAAGTCGGCCAAGTAGTCTTCAAGATACACATTTTTGAAATTCACATTAACCCTTATGCAAAAATGCACAAGGGCAGGTAACTCCTACGTGTATGATCCGATTCTGCCAATTATCGAACTTGACCGAGATTTCATGGCTGTGCTGGTTATCTGTAAGAATGAAGCCAATCCGAACAAAATTGAAGCAGCTACAGTGATGACAACATTTTCCCCATGTTAAGTCGATAGGCAATTTTTCTGGCGCTCAAGGGGACGTAACTCTTGAGTGAATAATCTGATTCGGCCCAAAATCGAACTTGACCGAGATTTTATGCCTGTACTGGTTATCTGCAAGAATGAAGTCGATCAGAAAAAAATTGACGGAGCTAGAGTGATGACAAGCTTTTTCCTATGTGAAGTCTATGGGAGCTAGATGTTGCCATGGCAACCAGAGTTCCACTCAGATCTGCCTGAAAACCTAATGAAGCCTTTCCACTTGCCCAATAATGCGACACATGAAATTTGATCAAAGTTCGCCAAGTAGTCTTTAAGATATACATTTTTGAAATTCCCATTAACCCTAATGCAAAAACACACAAGGGCAGGTAACTCCTAAGTGAATGATCCAATTCTGCCAGTTATCGAACTTGACCGAGATTTCATGGCTGTGCTTGTTATCTGCAAGAATAAAGCCAATCTGAAAATAATTGAAGCAGCTACGGTGATGACAACATTCTCCCCATGTTAAGTCAATAGGCAATTTTTTCAATGCTCAAGGGCACGTAACTCCTGAGTGAATAATCCGATTCAGCCCAAAATGGTACTTGATCGAGATTTCATGCCTGTCCTCGTTATCTGCAAGAATGAAGTTGATCAGAAAAAAATTGACGGAGCTAGAGTGATGACAAGCTTTTTCCTATGTTAAGCCTATGGGAGCTCTTTGTTGCTGTGGCAACCAGAGTTCTCATCCGATCTGCACGAAAACCTAATACAGCCTTTCCCCCTACCTGATGATGGTTCATATGAAATTTGATCAAGGCCGGCCCACTGGTTCCAGAGATATACTTCGTTGAAAGTGTGGACGACGGACGCTGGACGCCGGCTCGTGGTATACTAATACCTCACATGAGCCTTCGGCTCAGGTGAGCTAAAAGTCCATCCAGAAATAAAAAAAGTTATTGACTTTTTTTGACCGTTGACCTCTTAGTATGACCTTGAAGGTACCGACCTGGGTCTAGTGCGCAACACATCAGCTCATGATGGTTAACATTTCTGCCAAGTAATTTCACAATCCATCTAGGAATAAGGAATTATTGTCTGAACACTTAATAAGACCTGTTGCCGGAAGTCGCGCTTTGACTCAGTTGTGCAAAGGCAAATTTTCAGACCCATAACAGAAACAAAGTCACAAAATAAGAATCCAGTGCTATATCAATATAGTTATATTAAAATCTATCAATAAATGTAGCCGCTAGAGCAAAGACAAAGTTTTTCTAAAAATAGCCACAGTGACCTTGACCTTGACCTGAGGACCCTGAAAGTCAAACTCCCTTGAGATATTATAATACCCAACATTTGTATGAATTAAGTTACAGAGTGGTGAAAAAATTTTTCTAAAGATAGCAACACTGTCTTTATATCTTGAGGTCATGACCTTGAAAGTCAAACTCGCTAGAGATATTATCATAAGCAACATTTGTGTAAAGTTATGGCAAAATTCATCAACAAATGTAACCCATACAGCCATGACACAGATATTCTGAAAACAGCCAGTGACCGTGACCTCTACCTCAGGGCTCTGAAAGACAAACCTGCTCAAGATACTATCCTACCCAACATTTGTGTGAAGTTATATTAAAATCTATTAATAAATATAGGTGCTAGAGTGATAACAAAGTTTTTCTAAAAATAGCCACAGTGACCTTGACCTTGAGGTCATGACCTTGAATGTTGCACTCTCTTGAGTTATCATCATACGCAACATTTGTGTGAATTTATATAAAAATCGGTCAATAAATGTAGGCCCTAAGGCGATGACAAAGTTTTTCTAAAAATAGCCATAGTGACCTTGACCTTGAGGTCATGACCTTGAAAGTCAAACTTGCTGGAGATATAATCATAAGCAACATTTGTGTGAAGTTATATTAAAATCTGTCAATAAATGTAGGCACTAGAGCGATGACAAAGTTTTTCTTAAGATAGCCACAGTGCCCTTGATCTTGAGGTCATGATCTTGAAAGTCGAACTCACTCGAGACATTTAAAGCATTATTTATCACCATTCCAAGTCTCAAGTAAATTCGTCTGAAGGCAACCAAGTGATGATTTTAAATCTTCAATGCAAAAACATAGAAGTCCTTAGTCTGTGACCTTGGCCCAAAGGTCATGTATGATGATGCTGCTGATAAAAACTTTTGACTAGTACCTATCACCAGCCCAAGTATGAACTAAATCTATCAAAAGGTAAATAAGTAATGTGCTCCTAAAAACTTTAACACAAAAACTTTAACAGAATTCTAAGTCAGTGACCATGACCCCAAGGTTATGGTCATGAGCGCTGATGCTGCTGCTAAAAATTTGAGATAAGTATCTATAACCATACCAAGTAAAAACTAAATCCATCCAAAGATAAAGAAGTAATGAGCTCCTAAAAACTTTAACACAAAAACTTTAACATTAAAATTCTAAGTCTGTGACCTTGACCTTAAGGTCACGTTCATGGGTGCTGATACTGAAGATAAAAACTTTAGCCCAGTATCTGTCACAAAACCAAATATGAACTTTATCGATGTTCACATAAAGAAGTTATGAGCAACTGAAAAACTTTAACGCAAAAACTTTAACATTTGTGGAGGCCGACACCGAGGGTATTAGAATCAGTTACCGGAACAAAAGTTCCGGTGAGATAATAAAAACTAGATTGCGCAGTCGATGGCACGCCATCACAAATCCCCACGTTTTCCTAGGGCTTTGGTTTTGCTTGTATATTGATGTACTCTTTATCCCCTTCGCTTTGATATACTACATGACTATGTTCTGAAAACTTTCTTTTTTCAGCACTTTTGACCCCCCCCCACCCCACCCTCAGGGCATGATGTAGGAGACAACAAAAAACCTGTTCAATATGTTAAAGAGACTTGCCTACTGAGTAAACATACAAAGTTTGGGATAAAAATCTTTAAAACTGACTTTGTTATTGAATTTTGAAGAAATAGGGCCAAAATTTGACCTTTTGACCCCTCCCCAGGGCCCCTGGGGTCGAGACCAAAAATAAACGTGCTCTTGCGCAAGTCATTCATATAAGCAACTCACATACCAAATTTGGTTTGAATCCACCCAAGGGTTAAGGAGGAGATAGCCAGACGGACAGACGGACAAAGGCAAACTTGACCTTTTGACCCCTCCCCACGGCCCCTGGGGTCGGGACCAAAAATAAACGTGCTCTTGCTCAAGCCATTCACATCAGCAACTCACATACCAAATTTGGTTGGATTCCACCCAAGGGTTAAGGAGGAGATAGCCGGACGGACAGACTGACGGAGGCAAATTTGACCTTTTGACCCCTCCCCAGGGCCCCTGGGGTCGGGACCAAAAATAAACATGCTCTTGCGCAAGCCATTCATATAAGCAACTCACATACCAAATTTGATTGGATTCCACCCAAGGGTTAAGGAGAAGATAGCCAGAGGGACAGACGGAAGGACGGATGGAGGCGATAACAATATCCCCACTTCTTCTTCGAAAAACGTGGGGATAATGATCATTTGTGGTTCAATGTTGAAAAGAGGTTGTATGTGTGATGCCTATGTTGGTCAAGATGTCACTGTACCATATAACTACTTACAAGATCAAAGATACTTGGTCGTGCTTGGTTCCCAATATGTAACAAGTCTTTAAACCCTTTGGTAATAGCTAAAGCCATTCTGGTTCCCTTCCTCTCCAACAATGCATTGGTAGCCACTGTGGTTCCCATCCTAATCCACTCTATCTTGGATACATCAATAGGTTGATCTGCAGGTACAGGGGAGCCAGTTTCCTGAGGAAAACAGATGGAGATAAAATGACAAAAGGCACATGATATCTAAACAGTGGATTTTATGATTTAGTAAAAAAAATGTAAACTGAATTAAACTAGAAATTTTAACCCTTATCCTGCTATTCACAACAACCCCTGTCTTTGGAAACAGTGTAGATCCAGATCAGATGGCTTCTGAAGAAGCCATCTGATCAGGATGTACACTGTTTGGCATTCAGTTTATGAATTTGTAGCAATAAATTACATCAAGTAATGTGATTGGTTGATAGACAGAAATGGGTGTGGCTTAGATGAATATTCAGCAAGCTAAGGGTTAAAACTAGAAATTTTTATTTAATTCATAACCAATACCTGATGTACAGAACATCTTTATGTTCTTAGTGCATTTACAGAAAAATCCTTTGGTTACCTATGTAGACATAACATCAGTCTGTGTAAACAACACCCACTCTAAATCACACTTTGTATAGAGAAAACTGGGGTTTATAGGGGTATACATTATTTTGCTTACTTCTGCTCGAAGAGATAGGTTGTGGGTACTCGTTAGAACCACCTCAACCTTTTTTCAAGTAGAAATAAGAAAATATCACAAATTTTCATCGAAAAAGTAGCTATTTAGTCAACACAAACAAACATGGTGACGTTATGAAGTCAAGGATGGTGTTCTGCTGATAATAGGAAAAAATGTGTGCAATTATTTTCTTCTTTTTTTCTTTTTCTTTTTTAATTTTAGAGCTCAAACCAGGATTTTTTCACCAAATAATGGATAAATGAAAGTAATTTAGGAAATAAAACATAAAGATAAAGAAGCTTTATATAAACTCTGCAGACCTTTATTGCGATAAACAAAGTATCCTTTAACAAATACTTACCTGCCTTCATTTATCTTCCTAGGACTGTGAGCGTCAGCCAAGGGATCACCTAGTACAATTTTTCATGCCTTTGGCATGGCGCGGCCGGGGATCAAACCCGAGACCTCCCATTCCCGATGAGGATGCTCTACCACTAAGCTATCAGAGCTGGTAATGTATTTAACATGTACTGAAGTAATTACCTTCATGACTTCATTGGTACATCATTTAACCCCCACCCATCAGAGCTTGCAGAAATAGACTGGGCTGCATGGTGCTTCTGTGCAGAGCAGAAACGGCCAAACTTCTGAGTTCTGGTAAACCACTAAGAAAGTCTAAGGTTGCCCAGGAAAAGTGGTACAAGTCGGACCACCCCTTAAACCATAATGGTTCTTTAGATGGTAGGGCTAGAGATGTCATTTCATCTCAATGTCGGGTGAAAGTTCCACAAAAAGCAGAAGCAACATCTCCAAAATGACCTAATAGTGTTGACAGGGATGTAAAACATCAACACAAACAAACATCATTTGGGCCCCTCTGAATGGCTGGGCATGCGCAGTTAAAATTTGTCATGACGGAATGCTCAAAGACACAAATTCGCTTGGCGGGGCTCATTTAACCCCTTCCCAAAAAGAGGAGTACGCCTCTGTGATACCTGCTCCAGTATTCTTCTTATTCCTTCTCTAGGCGCATCTTGGTAGTTTTGTGGGTCCTCAGACAGGAGCTTCAGTACTTTCACTGTACCAGAGGGACACTGGGCCCAGATGTCTGTGAATGTACCTCCTCTGTCTATCGCAAACCGAAACAACCCTGCCATAGGTCTTTCCAGGTTTACAGATCTGAAACACCTGTATAATCATTACATGTACACCACAACCTCTTTATAACACTGTTGTTGGGGTTCAAAGCAGAAACCATGTAAGTTAACCCATTGTATACTAGTGGACACTTCCATTGCTATATGTTAGACAAGTTCATTTGTCATATAATGGGTGTCAGGCCTATTTATTTCGTTTTTATTCTAATTTTGATGGAAAATTCTGTTAGCAAATAGTGCGGGCCCTGATAAGATGCCTTGGTCTGCGACGTCTGATCTGTGCCTACACTGTTTGCCAAGGTACCCCTTAAAGGTAGATAAAACATCAATGTTATATCAAAAAAAAAATATTTAGACTATACAGAAAAATTACCTTTTATTGTCGTTTTTCTTTATAATCTATACATTTTTGGGGTCCATCTTTAAACCGTACTATATCCAAAATCATGTTTGAATAGTTGTCTCAGATTGCAGGCTGGGAAAACGTTCATGACTGTTTTCCCAGCCTGCACTCAATGATAATCTGCCAGACAGTGCTGTCAGTGCTTTGATTAATTTACCCTCCAACCCCTCTCACCCTTGAGTTTCTGAAGGGCTCTATTCCATCACTGAAGTTGGGCAAGTCCATTCTACTAAAAAGGGTGTCCAGCTGAATGGTAAGAAAATATCCCAGTAAGATGACTCAGAGCCATCACATCAGCATCTACACTGCTTGCATAAGTATCTGTTACAGGCTTTAGGGTTGGCCCCCACCCATCAGCGCTTGGAGAAATAGATTAGGCTGCACAATGATTCCACGCACAGCTGAAACTGACAGCACATGAGTATTGGTTAACCACTTAGACAGACTAAGCCTGCCAAGCCAAAGTGGTGAAACTCAG
Organism: Lucinisca nassula; assembly: GCA_963580285.1. NCBI lineage: Eukaryota > Metazoa > Mollusca > Bivalvia > Lucinida > Lucinidae > Lucinisca > Lucinisca nassula. The sequence continues at coordinate 149,004,751 of OY757017.1, forward strand.
ATCATCCAGTAAGCCCTATTGGTTTCATTGGGTGGCAGGGACTGAGATGTCATTTCATCTCAATGTCGGGTAAAAGTCCCACAAAATTGGAAGCAATGTCTCCAAAATGACCTAAATTAAAATAGTGTCGATGGGGACATTAAACCTCGATCAAACAAACAAACAGGCTTAAGGGTTGTAAGGGATAAACTTTGCTGTTGCTTAAATATAATGCAGTAACATACACTGGAATCAAAAGGGATAATTTGAAAGCATAGATTGTAGGAATACTGTCATCTATCTCAAATACTGAATTTTAATTTTGAGACAATTTAAAGATGAACAAGGCATCACAGGCAATACAAATCCCTCGTACAAGACTACTTTGTGTGCAGACAACATTGAACTGGCAAAAGTCCACCTTCCTTAAGATATGATCATATCCAACATTTGTGTGAAGTTATATAAAAAAATCCATCAATAAATGTAGGGGCTAGAGCAATGACAAAGTTTTTTTTAAAAATAGCCACAGTGACCCTGACCTTGAGGCCCCAACCTTGAAAGTCGAACTCGCTCGAGAAATTGTCATAAGGAACATTTGTGTGATGTAATATTGAAATCGGTCAAGAAATGTAGGTGCTAGAGCGATGACCAAGTTTTTCTAAAAAAAAAGCCACAGTGACCTTGACCTTGAAGCCATGACCCTGAAAGTCGAACTGGCTCGGGATATTGTCATAAGGTACAATTGTGTGAAGTTATATTGAAATCGGTCATGAAATGTAGGGACTAGAGCGATGACAAAGTTTTTATAAAATTAGCCACAGTGACCTTGACCTTGAGGCCACAACCTTGAAAGTCCAACTCGCTCGAGATATTTTCATAAGGAACAATTGTGTGAAGTTATATTGAAATCCGTCAAGAAATGTAGGCCCTAGAGCAATGACAAAGTTTTTCTAAATATTGCCACAGTGACCTTGACCTTGAGGCCACGACCTTGAAAGTCGAAATCGTATAAAGAACATTTGTTGTGGAGTTACATTGAAATCGAAAAAGAAACGTAGGTGCTAGAGTGATGACAAAGTTTTCCTAAAAATAGCCACATTGACCTTGACCTTGAGGCCACGACTTTGAAAGTCAAACTCCCTTGGGATATTGTCATATGGAACATTTGTGTGAAGTTCTATTGAAATCGGTTAAGAAATGTAGGCGCTAGAGCGATGACAAAGTTTTTCTAGAAATAGTCACAGTGACCTTGACCTTGAGGCCATGACCTTAAAAGTTGAACTCGCTCGAGATATTGTCATAAGGAACATCTGTGTGAAGCTTTATTGAAATCGGTCAAGGAATGTAGGCGCTAGAGCGATGACTAAAATACGTACTTAGGTAAGGGACAAATGCTATATCCCCACTCACAACTGTGTTGTGCGAGGGGATAAATATGAGGACTGTACTAACTGAAATCAAAACAATCATCAAAACAGTGCACCCTTTTGATTATTAGAAAAGAAATTATAATGAAAAATATATCATTAAATTGACAGTTGAGACTTATACCTTAAATACCAGGTTTTGAAATAAACAGTGTAGCCAACTGAGCAGCTGACTGAGCAAACGCCGCATTTCGAGGCATTTTAATCTGATCTGATTATACAACGTTTTCTAAAAGCAACACGCAACAATCTAAACTACATGTAACATCGATAAAAATAGTGCAACTATTTTCTATTAACAACAATAACCTTGGTTTCCCCCAAGTAACTTTGGATTGATCGTAAAACAATCAACCCAAAAATGATTAATTTCAAGTCTTTTGCAGGTACTCAAAACAATGCTGCAATTCTCTGATTCTAGCAAGTACTCAAAATGTATGGTAGAATATGGTTCTGATAACAGTTGTACATCCCTGTCTGATGAAAAAAGCCTGTTCTAATTCCTGATTTGGTGGCTTTGACAATGTCAAAAAGAAAAAAAAACTTGAAACCCCACAGACTGCTCGTGTTTGCATGCCGCAAGTGCAATGACAAACAGATTGAAAACTCTGAAGCGAAAATGAGACTGTAAAGGAATACAATAGAAGCTGAGAGGTCTGTCTTATTAGAAACTTAATCCCTATTCAAACTAAGTATCTTTTGCACAATATTCAGCTGGAGAGTGTTACGACAAATATCTTGGTGTCACAATTTCTGATGACCTAAATTGGAGTACCAATATAGAAAACATAACCAAAAAGGCAAATCAGACACTTGGATTCCTGAAAAGAAACATTTCGGACCATATCAAGGACCTGAATGAAATCAGCAGCATACAAGACTTTAGTTAGGCCATAGCTAAAGTATGCATCCACTGTATGGTTCCCCCACACTGCCGCTGATATATAAAAAGTGGAAGCAGTCCAAAGAAGGGCTGTCAGGTGGGCAACGTGTGACTATAGTTACTCTTCCAGCGTTACAGCTGTGCTGGAGGACCTAACCTAGTGTTTCCCCCAGCCCTATTTAGCATGGCGTGGCGCCATGTTCTTTTTCTCTAGCGCCATGCCCTTTTTCCAGCACCATGCCCTTTTTCAGCTAGAGTAAATGTTGCCCTACATTTTGATATAAAAATCACTGAAATTGACCAAAACAAGAGCACCGCAAGCGGGTGCCAACGCTCGTCTGCAGTTTCTTTTAGAAAACAAAAGTTCTAAGTCAAATCAAATTGCAAGATGGAGTTATAAAACTTGTAGGGAATGTAGCTCTTGTGATGGTGAGTATGTGTCTGAAGTTTCATGAAGGTAGGCCAAATACTTTTGGAAATATGGTCAAGGTTAAGTTTTTTGGTTAATTTTTCGAAAAATAGGTCAAAGTTCAAAGGTCAAGGTCACAGGTCAAAAAGCGTGGTATGACTGAAAAGGTCTTGTCCCAAGGAACATTCATGTGAAGTTGGAAGGCTCTGTTGTGAATAGTATTGAAATAAGAGACAAAAACAATTAAAAAAAAACGGAGAGAAAAGGGGAGATAATTCAATCAAATTGCAAAATGGAGTTATAAAACTTGTAGGGAATGTAGCTCTTGTGATGGTGAGTATGTGTATGAAGTTTCATGAAGGTAGGCCAAATACTTTTGGAAATATGGTCAAGGTTAAGGTTTTCGGTTAAATTTTCGAAAAATAGGTCAAAGTTCAAAGGTCAAGGTCACAGATCAAAAAGTGTGGTATCACTGAAAAGGTCTTGTCCCAAGGAACATTCATGTGAAGTTTGAAGGCTCTGTTGAGAATAGTATTAAAATGAGAGCAAAAAATGTGTTTCAGAAAAAAATTGGAAAAGGGGAGATAATTCAGCCAAAATCAACAATGTTGTTATGGTCCTTGGTCAAAATGTAGCTCTTGTGATGATGAGTGTGTGTATGAAGTTTCATGAGGCTAGGTCTAATACTTTTTAAGTTATAGCCAAGGTTAAGTTTTTTTGGAACGACGCAGGACGACGCAGGACGACAACGCAGACGCCGGAGTGATGACAATAGCTCGAAAGTTTTTTTTCAAAAAACAGACGAAACAGACGAGCTAAAAATAACAAAGTTATGCCTGTTTAAATAAGAACTATTTTAGACACTTTAAGCAATAAATTGTTGCCTATTTGACAATCCACCTTTATGGTTGACTGCTAATCCCCCTGTTTATTGTACTTAATAATGTAATATTAAGAAGTCATAAGTAAGTTTTATTTCAAATTCCATAAGGCAATAAAGCCCATGAGGATACAATAATACAACACATAATGGCAAACAGACAAGATAGCATTAACTGTACATATACCACAAATATTTGTTAATGAAGCAAAGTATCAAAGTCTGGAGAAGGTAAACGCCTAAAATGTCATTGAACAGTTTGGGCTGGCCACGTCATTGAGATTTATTTATTTATTTTTCCGCTGTTCGTGGAAACACGAACGCAGTGGGTCGCGTGCAGAGCAAATGAGCCCCAAAGGTACACTATGCTAGCGACCCACGGTCGTTCATACCTCCATGGAAAGCAGAAAAATTAAGCAAAATGTTTACATTCACATTATTTGCCCCTCATGACTGGGTGAAGAAAAAATAAAAATAAAGCTTATAGGGCAAGCTTTTAAAGTTGAAATATCAATCACGTCATTTGACGTCACTGAAAATCATGTGACTCGATGCGTTCGTGGAAATGAGTAAGTGTTTGAATTTTACGTCCCACCAACAGCAACAACAACAGCTAAAGTCATAGGGAGACGGGACCTCGGTTTAAAGACTCATCCGAAAGTCTGAAGAAGCCAACGCGTTCGCGGAAGTATGAACCACATTTTTTCATACTTTACACTGGAAATGTAAATATAAATATATGACCAAGTCATATTCTACATTCAGTATATCGGGGTTAGACCCTTCCACCGAGATGGAAGGGAACACACCGACTACGGAATGAATATCCATTTCGCAGATTGTAGTGTCACCAGAACCAAGCCTTACTCGAAAGCGAAAGGTATAAGACGTGGCTCTGATTTGTCAACTTTAACAATATAAATGTAAATGCAGTGCATCATCTCACATACGCCTAGCGTCCTTTTTATGGGGCATAAGCAAACAATGTAGACCCAGATCAGATGCCACAGAACGCGACGTCTGATCCGGGTCTCCACTGTTTACATATTTGGAAAGTTTACTACAATCAAAACAAATCACGTCAAATCTGGCGCCCATAATCCAAGAAATGAACCGCTCCAAACTCATAAGGTGAACGATTCTCTTATTATACATGGGTTAATACCTACATACAGACATATACAAACTGGCATAACAGCGATACCCCACGCCCCCAAGGCCATATGATACACTCACCAGTAAGAGTTATCACTGGGCTCATAACTGTGTTTTGATAACAAGTGTGAGTGACACCAATTAAACAAATGAAGTGTGAAAGTGTGCCTGACCAGTGTCATGTCAGTGTTTGTGTGTATTAGAGAATAAGAGCTGCGGCCCAAACATGTTCCAAACTTATCTTGTTTGTATCACTCAGTGATCAGCTTGCTTGCAAAACATAAACTTCTTGTCACCAATAGTGACATACTTGTTCATGTAGCATAATAAAACAAAATTTAGCATTGAACACAAAGGGTAAAAGAAGGATCTTTTATTTCAAGTTGAGAGATATGCCTTTCATGTGAATGTGCCCTTTTTACAAGTGTCTATATCTAAAGTGCCCTTTTTACATACTTTCGCATGCTGAAAGTGTCCTTTTTCCTGACCAGCACCATGCCCTTTTTAGGAGAAACACTATAAACTGGTGCCCCATTGAACAATGCCATATTGACAGTCGTCTTGTTATATATGATGTACAAGATCACACATGATCTTGCTGCCATGCCCACATTGGAATACCTTATCCAAAATACCAGGTTATCAGCCAATTATCACTCTTTTGCATACAGACATAATCTTCACCGAAACAGACTACTTCAAGTACACTTTCTTTGCCAGGACCATTATCCACTGGAAAGCACTACCCACCCACATAGTTATTCTTCCAACCCTGGCGCAGTTCAGCAATGCTGTTAGCCTGATGGTCCATTTGTGTCCCCTTAAAAATCCCAAGTCTGTTTTTATCTTTTAACTTAACCTGTTAACAACTCTTTTCGCACTGAACAAACTCATTTCACCAACTTTTCTTTATCTTTTTAACTTCAACTGTTCAACTAACCCCTTCAACAGTTCAACACTAGGTTCTATCTATTCACCATATTTGCATTATTTGCTGGCTCCCAGCTTGCACATTGTCAATATTGGAAAAACAGGTGACCAGACCCCCCTGACCTTTTACCTGTTTTTCCAACACTGATAACCTTCAGACTTGAACCAGCAGATAATGCAAATAAGGTGAATCTCTATATAATCCTCAACCCTCTTGCGAGTGTTATTAGTATGGTATAGGTTCTGATGTCCCCCTTGGGGGTTAAGACCTATTGGAAGATAGATAGATAATCCAAAATTTCTGCAGAACAAACGGTCAAGTGTTCCAATTTTTAGCCTTCAAAATCTAAAAATTATGCTAATAGCCTAGAAGCATCAGACCATAACCAGGTCCAAGAAAACCACCAATCTGGCTATTCTAGCTTAATTTGGCTACTATAGCCCGATTTTGGTCATACACTTTACATTGTAAATACAAGACTTCCATGTAACTTTCGTTTCGCACGTTGTCGCACGAAATCCGGTTCATGTCGAATACGTCATCATAAAGTCAATAAATAGTTGCTGTATAATCAGTGCAAGCTGCACCACGGCAAGAGAGGGAGAAGTGTATTTTTTGGAAAAATCTAAGAAATGGTAATTTTTACTTCTTAAAACAACTTCTACGCCTTCAAATGTCTTGAAATCTACAGAAAATACGACTAACAGCTTCTCGAAGGTTTTCCGCTGCTATCTCTCTGAGTAGCGTCCCTTGCTGTGTCAGCAGCTGGTTTCCGCATCATCTGAGTCACAATCTACGGTGAACAATAAAAGACATCAGTTTAATACTGTATATAATAATAGCGAAAAACTGCTTTTAATAGATTTACGATAATCTCTATCAACCTGATTAACTTTTCTTCTGACGACATGAAGTTACTGGTCGATGCCTGGCTATGGGTTCTTTACATTGAATACTCTGATCCCATTGCACGGGTGCGCAGGCTGATCTGAGATTTCATGGGTGCTTACATGTATATATCATTTCCCAGCAGGCATATGCCGTAAAAGCGACGTCGGATTGACGTTGATATAACGTCATGTCATGACTGTAACGTCACATCAACGTCGGCGCCACGTCATGAAGTTGCACCGACGTTGATTTAACGTTGCCACAGCGACGTGTGCCTGCTGGTTTGCATTGATTCCTGAGTGGCGCACATGCGCCAGTGTGATTTTTTTTTATTTTGATGTATAACCGGCCAAAAACTGTGTGCGGGGTCGGGGTGGTGGTGCAATAGTTACCCAGCACCACACGTCACAAGCGCAACGTCAAATGAACGACGGTACCGAACGCCATAACGTTGCATAAATGTAGATTTGATGTTGGGTAGACGTCAAGACGTTGCATTGAGGTTAATGTGACTTTGTAGTAATGTCATTAGGTTACTTACACGTCTATCTGACGTCGTGTTAACGTTATGTGGCTGCTGGGAATGTGAAAGTGGAAATATTCATATAAAACCTTGGTTAGCGCAGTTCTTGCGTATGAATACATTTAAAGAAATTGATATGCGACACATTGTGGATTTGAAAAAAAAATTCTATATATATATATATATATATTTTCTTCTTTTTTTTTTTTTTTTTTTTTTCTTTTTTTTTCTAATATCAGGATTCAAATGAAATCGTTCAGCACCCCGCACAGGGAAAATTAAACCCTGGTAGAAACATAAAGGGGCAGAAGTGTAGGTCGAAAACGCACCACAAAGGGCCTATTGATACAAGTTTTGTAGAAGACGGGAAACAGAGAGCACAAAAATTTTACAAGAGAAAAAAAACTCTTATTTCAAAGGTATAAGCTTTTTTACACAGTGTAGTTCGTCTGAAGTTATTTGCGTATCCACTTTTATTATATACCTACACGAAATACTACCGTCTAGTACCATTTTTCAGACACAAAAAATACAGAATCCCGTATCACCCGACTCGCGTTTTCAGATTCCGTATCACTATCATTGCTACCTCTGAGCCCCGGCATTTGTTGAGACGTAAGAAATCAGTCATCTGTATCGCGGAACAAGACGTTCGAAATGATCACGTCACTTTCACACAGCGCGTAACGTCAACGTTTGCCGTCTATTGACGTTGACAAAATGACTTTATGAGAAGCCAAAAAAATGTCACTAAAGTAACTTGATCTGCCGCACATTATCACGCCTCTTGGATGTTCCAGATCTTGCGCATCACAATCGATGGTCCGCGTCTCGTGTGATACGTTCCAACATCCCAAAAAGTATCGTTATTGAACCCAGCCATTTTCATACGTAAATCTTCATCACAATTGTGCCAAATGCCAATCAACATTGTATGTCTATGACTGCTATTCAGCAAGACATCCAAGCAAACAATGCGATACAAAGATTACACTAAACGTCTTACCTCGATTTCTTCAGCTGTGTCTACAGTTTTATTATTAAACGACTCTATTTATACCCAAACTTGGCGCTAAAATGTACGTATAGCATGATTTACACAAAATACATGCGTTAGTTCCACGTATACGCAAAATAACATGAGGAATAAATGTGTGGATCATGTCTGTATTCGTGGCAGTTACTGGTCAAACACGTTTCTGGTGACACGTCATATGACATCCCTACACCAGGACCTGTGATATGGGAAAGTTAGTTCCTACATCTTACCAAAAGGGTAAACTTAGCTACCCTCTGAACCATGATCCAATCGGGAAGAGTATTATCTAATGGTCTGATGGAATAATTATTCTTTGTAAATGTCAGTTCTTAGTGTAGCACAGCTAGCACGCAACAGCGGGCAAACATCGGCCCGACAGCGATACGACGTTGCTATAGACCCGACATTGGCCCGTCCCTGCAGGCACACGTCGCTATGGCAACGTCAATTCGACGTCGGTGCAACGTCATGACGTTGCACCGACGTCGAAGTGACGTTGCATAAACGTCATGACGTCGTACCGACGTCGATTTGACGTCACAATTACGTCGTGTGCCTACTGGGGTCATTCTTTCCTCTGAATAGCCAATGAATTGTGATTTCTACAGTGCTTAGCAGGTTTGAAAGCAAATAAAACGGGTTGTATAGAAGCCCCAACTCACATCTTTATCCATCTTCTTAATATTGCCCGCACAAACGCACGGAAATGCCATTGAAACATATAATCAACTACATCAGCAAGGTTGGCAAAAAGCCGGTCAATATGAGTATTGACCGGGCCGGTGGTTAAAACCGGTTTTAACCGGTCATTACTGGTCAATACTGGTCGATTGGTGGTCGATTAAATCACTGGGGTATATACCTCTGTCCTGTTGCTAAACTGGTCTTAAAAGCTTTCCCCCTACATCATGTACATGATGTTTGACTATATTTTCATCACTGAACAAGACAAAATAGTTTTTATTAATAACAGTAATTATTTGAGGTATCTTTCATTTCATCAAAAGTCAAAAGACATTATTGCTGGTCGATTGACTCACTGAACTGTAGACAGGCCTGTTCTTTTCAATTATAATTATTCTTTTTTCCTTTATAGGTTAGATTGATTGTTCATATTTTGATTTACAGGAATATGAATAAGCTGGATGTATCATGGATTTTGAAGGATTCATGAAAGGTCCTTTATTTATTAACCAAACAATATTTGAAGATTCACTGATGTCTTTGAATATTTAAAAGTATCTGAAACACCTGTAAATTGCTGTCAAAACAAACTAACCCATGCCACTGCAGTGGGTGTGGCAAAGATCTGATTGCTAAATTGACCAATTACATGTCCTTACATGTCCCTAATAGGGGTATTATAAACTGACACCAGGCTTTATTCATAATGTGTGAAATTCTGATGTATATGCAATATAGACAGTATCTTACCATCAAGCTATTACTGAAGGTGTCAAAAATGAATGAAACCTAAAGACACAATTTGGAACTTCTTCACTATTTTGGAAGATAACAACAACATAGACAAAAATGCCTAGGGCTAAAAAAGCCAGAAAGTATTGCTAAGAGGCCACTTGAAGAAATAATATCTTTACCTGAAACTCTATCAAATGATCAGCCTCAAGCAAAGAGAGCAAAACTTCAAAATAGTTTCAGTAGCTTTGCTTTTTAACACTAAACTTATTCAATTGACCACTCAATATTTCAATTGACCCGTATTGACCACTTTGAGAGTATTGACCGGGACGGTTTTAACCGGTTAAAACCACCGGTTAAAACCGCCCCTGGTTTTGACCGCCCAACCTTGTACATCAGTAAAGCATTTGCAGTCGCAATCCGATTTCTACAGATTGACAACCACAATCCACCATACTTGACCTGATTTTTCAGTTTGGCTGCTGCAGGCTGGAGACCAGAACGGAATGCTGCATTTTGGGATTGAAATGGTGAGCAGCAACAGAAAGTTCGACGGACAAGGTTGAAAAAAGCGGAAAATAATGTAAACATGTTAGGTTTTTGCGATATTTCCGCATTCTGTAACTAATAGTAACAACAATTAAGGTTTCTACATAAAAATGGGATGCGCTTCGGGAGGAATTGTTGTGCCGAGTGACTTTGTCATATATTTTCGTTGATTTTATCAAAAGATGAAAATGCGACTCGTTGCGACTCAGAAAGATTCCCTTCATAAACATTGTATAATACATTCTTTAATAGCTAAATCGGGCTATAGTAGCCAAATTAAGCTAGAATAGCCAGATTGGTGGTTTTCTTGGACCTGATAACAACAGGACAATACAAAAAGCAGATAAAAATTGCAAGGGTTGTGATTATTGATACATTTAATTGATTTTAGACAATAAACATCGATTTAAGATACAGAATGAACCTTTATAAGATAGATGACATACCAAAACTTGGGTAATTAACCTTGCAAAATGGTTTTGTTTACTGTGGTCAAGATTTCAAGATTTCAAGATTTCAAGATTTATTATTAACTCAAAACCCCTAGCCGGGGTATAAGTCAAAACTTTCAATCAACAAAACATGAAACATTTTGAGGAAAGTTGCAAATATATATATGTACGAAATTAAAGTCTTTGTAAACACCAGAAGTAAACTGGTTATGTCAAGGTATTGAGATCAAAACTGTCTGACTAGTTATAATTAACACACCTTTAGTAAGGCAAGTCCATTTATCCAGCTGTTTACCGTAAACTATCCCAAATTTGAGACACACAGAAATTTTCTATGTATTCCAGTGGAATGGAAGACAGTGAGAACCCCCACCAGACCGCTCCAGTAGCCGTCTGATCCGGGTCCACACCGTCAGCACATGTTGGTCTGGCGGACAATGAAGACCCCGATCAGACCGCCCCATATGATCAGTCCAATCAGGCCCCGCACAGCCCACACAGGTTAGTCAGGCAAGCGGCGAAGACCCAGATCAGACCGCTCCTCTGAGACCAGCCCGATCCGGATCTGCACCGCCCGCATGATTTATTTAGATGCAAGTCCATCCCAAACATAGGACAAAATCCACGGTATGTATTACTGCCTTAGATTAAAGGCAAAAGTCCATATTATTATGCATAGTATTATGCAGCAGTTAGTTCACAGTCTCTAAACATTCCTGCCTTAGATAAGGCAAAAGTCCATCTGATTATGCATTAATTAGTCCACATTAAACATGCCTGAAAATTTCCCTGAAAGTCTTCAGCACAACTTTGCAGTATTTAGCCACTTTAAAAAGAAGCTGGTTATCATTTGAGCACATAATATTTTCAAATTTCACAGTATTAGGCCTGGAAAACATATCTCTTGGCAAGTAAATCCTTCTTAAATCATCAAAATAAGAGCATTCCATCACATAGTGGTATTCATCACCCAGTTTATGCATAAAACATAATTCACAAAACCTATCATCACGTGCTATCCCTTCATATCTACCCCATTCAGTAGGAAATTTATGATTTAATGATCGAAAATGAAAAAAGGCTAAAGCCAAATCATCTGATAAAATTCCAAAGTACTTTTCAAGTCCAAAATTATTTTTAAAAATCCTATAATTTAAACACTTAGGAGACAGAAAAACTGACTCCTTCCATGAACATTTGTAAATCTCAACAAGTTTGAGTTTAACAACTTTTGAAATATTTAATGGTGCTTCTTGGTTCAACCACAGTTGTTCTTTATCACAATCATGCAATATTTTCTTAATGCTCAAAAGCCATTTTGAGTGAAAAAGCCATTTTGAGTGAAAAAGATCCTTTTGGTGCATATTTAGCAAAATTTTGTATAATTTATATGATATTTTGTCGGTTTTACCAGTTATTATCCTTTTCCAAAAACCAACCATTCTAGACCTGGTAGCAATACTAATAGGATAACGCCCAAGTTCACCGTATAACATTATATCCGGTGTAGATTTTTTAGCTTTCAAGATTGTCTTATAAAACTGTATACAGAGTCTTTCAAGAATATCACAATTCTCAAAACCTGTCACTTCAGAACCATAAAGTAAGATAGGGACTACTATACTATCAAAAAGTTGAATTTGTAGGTAGCCAGACAAAATCCCCCCCGGACAAAATCCCTCCCGCTCATTTTTGTATAGGTGGACAAAATCCCTCCCATGTTTTTTGCAATGTGGACATAATCCCTCCCACTACTTTTTACAAGGTGGACAAAATCCCTCCCATGTCTTTTGCAACTAGGACATAATCCCTCCCACTCTTTTTTACAAGGTGGACAAAATCCCTCCTGTAAATTTTGCAACTAGGACAAAACCCCTCCCGGCTGACATCAGTTGGCTACTATTTTAGCATCTTCCTCAAGACTCAAATTGCACCAATAATTGCTTGTGGGATCCTCTTTCTTGCATTGAACATTTCCTACAATAGCAAGTTCTTCAAGTGAAAAATCCTAAAAGACTGCACAGCCACAATTCATGGGCATTTACCCTTTTTACCAGGCACACATGATAAAGTAGGAAATATTATGCATAGGCTCAATTTTTACAATTACAACAGAAAGACCAAGTGTTTGTCAACATTTTAATCAGGCTTACAAACAAACATTATTTATTAAATACTTGTTTGTGTCTAACAGCAATGATAACCATTTAACCATTTAAGTATAGAAAGAATATAAAGATAATTGAGCTAACTGTAATTAGGCAATTAGAAAAAAATCATTGACATTAATAGCGCTCAATTAGACAATTGCTTTTTAGCACATTTAAAATACAAACATATTCAGCATGAATGGATAAGGCACTAATTAACAAGAAATGATCATAAAAGAATAAATAAGAAAATAAGCACAAATTAACCAGAAACCATAATAAATAAAAGTCATCAGCAATATGTACAAGAGTTAGCTATTTTTGCTGTTGTCTTTGGGATTTTCATGTTTTGGTAATAGCACACATTTTGTCATATTTTCTTAACATATACATATACAGACCACTGTTTGACAAAACCAATAATTTGTCTTTGAATCCAGCCAAAATTCAGATTAGCATGGACACATTCCCAGTCTGATCAGGGTCTTCACTTTCTTCAGGTGGATTGTGAAGACTCATATCCGACTATGCAAAGTTATATGTTCTTGGTGGTCATACATATATTTTGTCCCAGTTGGAACATTTTTAGAAGGGATTTTGTCCACCTTGCAAAAAACATGGGAGGGATTTTGTCCACCTTGTAAAAATGTGCGGGAGGGATTATGTCCTAGTTGCAAAAAACATGGGAGGGATTTTGTCCACCTTGTAAAAAGTAGTGGGAGGGATTTTGTCCACCTTGCAAAAAACATGGGAGGGATTTTGTCCACCTATACAAAAATGAGCGGGAGGGATTTTGTCCGGGGGGGATTTTGTCCTACACTCGAATTTGTATATCAACTGGTAAATGGAGCCTTCTTGCCTTCCTAAGCACAGCAAACATAGACTTACGAGCCTGGTCAACTAATCTTTGGTTATGCTTCTGAAAACGTCCATTATAGGAAAACATTGCACCCAGGTATACAAAACTATCATCTATGTCCAGTTCTTGCCCATTATAAGTGAATACTGGATTGACTTGCAATTTTTTATTAGTAAAAATAGTGACTTTGGTTTTGGAGGGGTTAACTTCCAAATCCCATGACTTACAGTATAAAAACATTGCATTTAAAGCAGCTTGTAACTCTTTATCAGACTCTTCAGTTATGTTGACACATGGCGCACTAACTTCTTGGTGAAGAGTTTCTTGAAAGGGAAATAATCCGTGTAGAGTGGCGTTATACAACAAGAATAGCTTTTACAAAAAACCTAGGTCTACGCTTAGCACATATATATCCCAGAAATGTGTTTTTATACAATTAACTGTCTTTGACAATATTCTAATTGCCATTCTATATCCTGCTGACTGAAGTTACTCAGCGTAATATCTGAAATGTCAGAATCAGAATCAGAATTTCGCTGATTCAAAAGGGGCAGTTGTCAGTTTCTGGCAAAAGAATGTGCACTGTACTGGTTAACCGCTTACATATAAACCTGTCCAGGAAAAGTGTGGATAGGTAAACTGACCTGCTCAAAAATGACCTAAAAAGTGTTGACTGGGCCGTTAAACTCCAATACAAACAAATAAACAAACAAGAATCAGAATTGTTACTGGTTACACGTCAAATGACATTCACCAAGACCTATGCTATGGGAAGTTAATCCCTAGCTCTCACCAAAGAGATAAACTTAGATACACCCTCAGCAATGGATATGAGCATTCCAGCTTATGACCTTGTTCCCCTAGCAAGTCACTGCAGAAATAATCATTCGTTAGCCTTTCAGACCCTTACTGCAAGAACTGACATTTATAAAGAATCGTTCTTCCCTCGAACCATTAGCGATTCGAATGCCTACCTATTCATTTATTTCGGCAGCTGAAGGTGCTGAGGACTGTTTGGTCACAAAAGGGCAAGAAATTAAAAAAAATAATAAGTTTAAGATAGGGCTTATCCGGTTGTGCTGCTATATAGCAGGTGTATCAGATTACAAAATCAGCTTATCATTATTATTATGATTCTCATTTATTATTATTATTATTATTATTATAATCTTATATCATATGCTGTCTCATTGTTGAAAGTAAGACTTGCAACCAGTCTTCTTCCTCTGAACCTTAAGCCGCGTGAGCTCCTGCATGGAAACCTGCATAGGCATGCTCCATTTGCAGCCTTAGTCAAATGGCCAATATCAAGCGGCAAAAAGAAAGAGCACTATTGAATCCCTTATCGCTCTTGAGCATAGTATAGAAATCATGATTTGCAGTCGTATTGGCACTAACTTCTATACATTTTCAGCTAATCTTTCGACCAGCCTTTTAAATTTCGAAAACAGGCAGTGCTTCATTTTCTACGGTGGGGCACCGGCAGACCAACCCCCTTTACCTTTGTTGGACAAACTGCCACGATTTGCAGCCCAGAAGCACTTAACCTATGTCTTGTTGTGGAGCTATGGAGTTCTGTCCGCTTGACCATGGCAGACATAAAAAGCCTTAACCTTAACGAACGAACGAACAAAATCAGTTGAGTGCGGGTACTGCTAGGTAAAACCTGGTGTATTTCTATGGAGTAATGTGTTGCAATGTGTTGTAATTGTTAATTTTAAGGTCAATTAGTAAAAGTAGATTGTGTATTTCAAAAGCAAGTCTGTAATATACAGCAATATTTAAAAGACAGAGCTGTAATATTTGGTGATCAAAAGAATGTAGATTTAGCACAATTGTTTGAGAACTGTTTGGAACTGAACATAGTAGACACTGATGTTGAAGATGGGATGAAATTTTGAACTATAATTTATTGCAACCGGATGGAACAAATCTTCTTCATCCTGACACACTTACAGGGTGCAGTAACATTCCTATTCTGCCACACGTGGTATATTTTTGACATCTATAACTACATGGCATCTACTGAATAAGATCTTGCAAGTCTAAGAAACTACCATCAGATGAAAGCTTATGGTATGTTCCTGGATGTCTCTCGTATGTGCTTCATCTTGAATCTGTGACGCTCAATGACTACTTAACAGCTCTGAGAGCCCGGGTTCGTCCAAGAACCAATGAAAAAGGCCCAATAATATAAGTTATGGGTGGTCTTCAGTAAAACAGAGAAAGCAGATAATAAAGGGTTTATTTGTTCTGCCCGATGCTCATGTAAAAGAGGGTAATTTTACAAAACAATATTTGTCATGTTGTTTGCGGGGCGGGCTTAAAAAGTGTTCAGCATTGAAATCCTAAAATGCAAAGATAATGATAAATGGGTTACCTATAAAATGCCATTTTCCGGTCACGAAAATTGTGGTCTGCTTTGTCGATGTCCTGTTACTAAAATTAAAAGCCATTTTTGCAAACAGTGTGGACCCAGATCAGACTGCTCCCCTAACAGCAGTACTAGTAGGGGAGCAGTCTGATCTTGGTCCACACTGTTTGCAAACTTTTGCAGGAAGATTCAGTAGACAACTTAAGCAGACGACATTTTCAGATGATGAGTTAATACTGACAGCAAGATATGATGGCTGTTCTATATATAGAAGCATACCCAGCCGGCATACACCATTACATCAATGTCGTACCAATGTCTTTTCAACATCGAATCGATGTTAGCCTACTGGGTAAACTCTGCCAGGCATTAAAAAGATTGGTTGTATATTGATAAAAAATGTTGATATTACAAGAACAAAACTATATCAAATGTTGTCCTTTTAATTTATCAGTTCAAACAATCTGAGACTATTCCATAATTCAATCTTTTAAACTTACATTTTTCATAGCTTGGGAAAGGAATGGTCACAATGCATATGTGGCTTATGACAATACAGAAGAATATTCCCACTGTTACATGTACCCCAGGCCTATTGTTAAAGCATTTTACACACCAAATCTACACAATTTCATTGTGCATATGCAAAGACATATCAAAGAATGTTAATATGCTTCAAGTTTTCTCACATTTCACTCCAGGAATGGATTTTAATATGTAACTAGAATTTGTTTTTCTACAAAAACACAGACGCTCCCCCTTTTTTGACCTCTAAGTATGACCTTGATATTGGAGGTATTGACCTGGGTCTTGTGTGCAACACATCATCTAATGAAGATGAACATTTCTGCAAAGTAACTTTAAAAAGTTCATAGAGAAATAAGAAAGTTATTGACTGTACACAAAAAGCCCTTTTTGCCTTTGACCTCCAAGTATGGCCTTGCAATTTGAGGTACAGCACATCGTCTCATGATGATTAACATTTCTGCCAAGTAATTTCATAATCCATCGAAATTGGAAGCAACGTCTCCAAAATGACCTTTACAGTGTGGACGGGGACGTTAAACCTCAAATCAAACAAACAAAAATTTCATAATCCATCAAAGAATAAGAAAGTTATTGGCTGTACACAAAAAATGCCCCTTTTTTACCTGTGACCCCCAGGTATGACCTTGACATTTGAGGTATGGACCTTGGTCTTGCACACAAATTATCGTCTAATGAAGGTGAACATTTCTGCAAGGTTACTTTAAAAAGTCCATCCGGAAATAAAAAAGTTATTTACTGGACACAAAAAAAAACTTTTTTTACCTTTGACCTCTTAGTATGACCTTGACCTTAGAGGTATCGACCTGAGTCTAGCGCGCAACAAATCGTCTCATGATGGTTAACATTTCTGCCTAGTAATTCCACGATCTGTCCAGGAATAAGAAAGTTATTGACTGAACACTAAAAAGGCCCCTTTTTTACCTTTGACTTCTTAGTATAACATTGACCTTTGAGGTACCAACCTTTGGTCATGCAAGAGACACATCGTCTCATTGTGAATAACATTTCTGCCAATAATTTCAAAATCCATCTACAAATAAGAAAGTTATTGACAAAACACGAAAAAATGCCCTTTTTTACCTTTGATCTCTAAGTACGACCTTGACCTTTGAGGTACCAACCTGGGTCATGCATGCAACACATCGTCTCATGGTGGTTATCATTTCTGCCAATTAATTTCAAAAGCCATTTAAAAATAAGAAAGTTATTGACCGAACACAAAAATGTCCCCTTTTTACCTTTAACCTCTATGTATGACCTTGACCTTTGAGGTACCAAAGTAGTATAGGGTGACAATATGGCATCATTTTTATGGCATCATTTTATGGCATCTTTTTATAGCGCATTTTTGTGTGTTTTGGGGCGCTATAAAGATGCCATAAAAATGATGCCATAAAAATGATGCCATAGTGTCACCGCCTGATCTAAGCTTGACTGGGCTAGGTTTTGGACCTGTGGACTTAGTCTCTTGAGTGTGTAGGTATAACTTGGAATAACTTAGTTGTTATATCATCGTGGGGATTATAGCATCATCTAAAATTGTTTCATAATGATGCCATAATTTTCACTTTTGAGGGGATTATGGCATCATTTAGAATAACTTAGTCTTTTGGTGATTTTTGTTGGAAATATGATAAACTTTCAAGAGGTCCGGGGATACCACAAGATGCCATTATGTTGGCCGTTTGGAAATAACTCAGTCGTGAAAATGAAAAAAAATGTTTGGCACGAATAGGGCTCGAACCTATGACGCTCTACCAACTGAGCTAAAGTGCCTAGATATATTTTGTATGTAATATAATTTGCTTAAACTTAAGACATTTTAGTTATTCTTTCTGTTTGATAGCCCTGAAAAGGGCTGTTTTGGTTTTGAATTTCTATCTAATTCTTTTATCTGGTTTTCTTTTTTCGTATGGGTTTTGTAACAGCTCCAAGTCCAATAGCTGATGATGATGACTGCATCATTTGTTCATCTTCATCTGTGACGATATTGAAGTGGAGTGGAATCCTAATAGGATTCATTTCCAGTGATAATGGTTTTTCTCTGATCTTTGTTTTACTTCTACTTTGTTGAGGACGATCTTCTAACTGTTTGACTCTATTTTTGAGCTCATTGATTTCCTTTACTAAGACTTCGATAACTTTGGGCTGGGTTTTAGATTGTTGTACTGGGGGCTGTGCATAGATCAGTTGGTTAGATGGTATTGTTGTATATTGTTGTTGCTGTAAGGTAGCATCACTACCAATACATTCATTGATAGCTGTTGTCAAAAGATCTGGATTTTGCAAGAGATCATCGAATGATATTGACTGTTCCATTGTTTTTTCAAGAAATCTTAAGTAGGTAAAGTCCTTTTTATACTCTGGAGAGGGATTGACCTACTTGGAAAAATACTTTCTTTCACGTCCGTGTTCAATGCATAAATACCAATGCATTGATCTACTTCGTTGCACTACTGTGTACAATCGAAGATGACTCACAACCGTGAAATTTACTTCAAAGCGTTTGAGGGAGGTATGTACGGAGATGGTTTATGGAACCAGTAACCATGCCAGACACCATGCAATACGCATGCGCCGACTGGAGTGCTGGCTCCACGTTTTGCATTTCCTGCCTGATTTCCTACTTTCGATTTATTATTTACGACCCACTGACTGACAACCTGTTCAGCTGAGAATACTAAGTCTTAGGTTTATCAAAGTAATAATTAATTCTCATGATCCACACACACTAGAAATAAGACTGTGTCATTTGTTAATTTTTACACAATTTGTATTTGTAATCATACATCCTCTATCAGCTGAATTGTCCTCTGGAGAGAAAATTGTCAATAAATTCGTCATGGTCCTAGTACGGCAAATGTCACTGTGAAGGTAGGGTATTGTATCCCGTGGTGACTGGGAAGTATGGCAAGCCATTTTAGTATTTATTATGGAATGTGTGTGTGTGAATTCGGGTTTAATGTCCCTTTCAACAATTTTTCAGTCATATCACGACGGTGTCTGGTTTCGACAGGGAGCTCAATGCTCACTTTTATAGTGCTGCCTCACTGAAGTATCATGTCCCAGACACATTACATGATACCACACCCAGTCACATTAGCCTGACACTGGGTCGACCAGTCCTAGCTCTACCCTGTAAATCTGAGTGCCGAGCGAGGAGCAGCTAGTACCATTCTTAACGACTTTGGTATGTCGCGGCCCGGGATCGAGCCTGTGACCTCCCGTTCCCCGGAGCGGACACTCTACCAACTGAGCTATCGGGGCCGGTCTATTTATTATGGATTGTAGATATCTTATTTATTATATAAGATATCTTATATATTATATAAGATATCTTATTTATTAAATAAGATATATATATATATATATATCTAATATAATAAATAGGATATCTTATATAGCATATAAGATATCTGATATGTTATATAAGATATCTTATATGCTATATTTGATATCTTATATAGGATATAAGATATCTAATATAGGATATAAGATATCTAGTATGATATATAAGATATCTTATTTACCAAAATATATAAGCTATCTGATATGCTAAATAAGATATCTAATATAGCATATAAGATATCTTATATAACATATCAGATATCTTATATATTATATATCTTATGTAATATATAAGATATCTTATGTAATAATGGAAATAAGATAACTTATATGATATATAAGATATCTCATATATTATATAAGATATCTTATATGTTATATTAGATATCTTATTTGGTATATTAGATATCTTATTTAGCATATCAGATATATATTCCAGTAAATAAGATATCTTATATCCTATATCAGATGTCTTATTTAATATATTAGATATCTTATATAGCATAATAGATATTTTATATAATATATAAGATATCTTATTTACCTAACTATTTAAGATATCTTATATGACAAATAAGATATCTAATATATTTTACCAAAAAAATAATGAAGTCTCCCCGAAACTGCCAACGAATGACTACCCCCATTTATGCCTAACATTCCATAACCCATTTTGTACCAGAAACCCTGGCAAACAGTGCAGGCCCAGATCAGATCAGGGCCTACACTATTAATAAAATGTTCAGATTACACAACCTCTCATCATGTGTCATACCTAATTTTCGAAATGGGCTCCTGTCATAAATAAGCAGGAAGATTCCATTTGGTAAAAAAAAAAAAAGGATAAAAGGGACAAAGAAAAATTGAACTAATTATGCGAAAAGTAGAGGCAGATACCAGGCTGAATATATGGACAGTCTGTGAGAGTCTTTGTTTTTTGTTTCTGTCAAAATACATGCAACGAGCAGTGCTTGGCATAACTCAAGTTTGAAGTTGATTAATACTTCCACTATCTTGTAAGGGGGGGGGGGGGTTTATTAAATTAAACAAACAAAAGCAAGCTGGATTTATTCTCTCTATCCAAAAAAAAAAACAAAAAAGAAAAAGATGTAGTCTTTAATCTGATCGCACCTGTTTGGGAACCCCGTTTTATTTATAAACACATATGTACAATTACAGTTTATAATTAATAATTAGAATTTCTCCAGTCCTCTGCAGCAGTCTAATGGAGAGAGGTAGTGACTATTATTGGTCATTTATTTCCAATTTATATAAGATATCTTATATGTTAATTAAGATATCTTATTTATCAAAAGTATATAAGATCTTATATGTTAAATATGATATCTGATATGCCGATTAAGATATCTTATATACAAATATAAATAAGATATCTGATATAATATATCAGATATCTGATATGTTATATAAGATATTTATATGCTATATAAGATATCTTATATAGTATATTAGATATCTTATACAGCATATAAGATATCTTATATGTTTTAGTAAACAAGATATCTTATATGTTACATAAGATATCTTATTTAACATATAAGATATCTTATAAATCATATCAGATATCTGAATTGCAGAATTAAATAAGATATCTCTATAGGATATAAGATATCTACTTTAGGATATAAGATATTTTAATTGTTATATCAGATATCTTATATGGGATGTAAGATATCTTATATCCTATATAAGATATATATCAGATATCTACATTCCCTAATAAATAGTAAAATTGCTTGCCATAGGGAAGGAAGGTTGCATTCATAATTTCTTTGCATCAAACAAAGTATCCTTTAACAAATCCTTACCTACCTTCATTTATGAGGTGCCATTTTACTATTTAATTGAAATTCAAGATTTTGTTTGTTTTGGATATTTTGTTTGTTTTGGAGTTTAACGGCCCAGTCCTAACTATTTAGGTCATTTTTAAGCTGGTCAGTTTACCATTCCATACTTTTCGTGGGCAAGCTTATACGTAAGCTGTTAACCACATTTCGAAAACACTGCCAATACAAATACATCGTAAAGTTTATCGCCACAAAAAGGAAACTTTAAAGATGAAAAATTGTGATATTTTTCTTATTTCTGCTTAAAATAGAGATTCTGGTTACACGTTAGAACCGCTTCACCGAGGCAGTTCTTACGAGTACCCACAATCTATATTTTGGAGCAGAAATAAGAAAAAAGAGGTTTACCCCTGCCAACCCAAGTTTTACTATATAAAGTGGGGTTCAAGAGGGTCAAAAGCTTTATAGACGCGTTTCATGATTAGTACAGTGCACATTCTTTCACAGAAACGGACAACTGCCCTTCTTGAATCAGCAGAATGGAGAAAATGACTGTAAAAAAGATTTCATGATCCATGTCCAGGAAAGAATGTTGCCGACACGGACAGGACTCAAACACGTGTCCTCTTGATCACCAGTCAGACCTACATCTCACTGAGCTACCGAGGTCAGCTTGAATTTCAAGATAGTTATTAATAAAATTTCTGATATCTATAATAAAACTATTGGATTGCAATAAATATTATTAGATATGTATAAATAATATTAGATATCTATTATCTATTTTATGATATACATAATACATTTAGGGCATCTATAATTCGAATTATAGATATCTGTTATTCGATGGAAAGATGTTAAATATTTAAGAAAATGTAATTACATTTATTGATATCAATAATATAGTTTCTTTTATTCATTATTGAAAATTGTGACATCTATAATTCAGCCTTTTAAATGATATCCATAATTTGATTTTTAGATATCTATATATGCAAAGGAATTATATATGTATATATCTATAAATTGAAAAATAGATATCTATAATTTGAACATATATTAGATATCATTATTATAGATATTATTTATAGATATCATTATTATAGATATTATTTATAGATATCATTATTATAGATATTATTTATTGATATCTAACAATAATTATTGATATACTATAGTTTGTTACAGATATCTATAAATCAAATTATAATTATCAATAAATCAAATTATAGATATGAACAATTAACGTTATTGATATCTATAATTATCTGTATTTTTTGCTATCATAAAATGAAATTCATGATATGTTATATATATTTCTTGATATCAATAGATTTGTTATCTGATATCAATAATTTCTTTGCATATATACATATCTAAAAATCAAATTATAGAGATCATTTAAAAGGCTGAAGCATAGATATCACAATTTTCAATAATGGATATCATAAAATACATTTTGGTCATGAATAAATGAAACTATTGATATTTTATAATGCTCTCCAATATTTGGTATCCATATATCAAAATAAAAGATATCTACTATTGAAATAATTGATAACCATTTACTTGCTATGGATATCATGAAAAAATAATAAATAACTAATATCAGTAATGTTAATTATCTATAATTTGATTTATAGATATCTATAAACTGATTTATAGATGTCATTATTATAGATATTATTTATCGATATCTGACAATAATTATTGATAAACTGTAGTTTAGTTCAGATAACCATAAATCAAATTATAGATATCAATTAATCAAATTATAGATATGTATAATTAACATTATTGATGTCTATAATTATCTGTATGTTTTGCTTTCATAAAATGAAATCCGTGATATGTAATATATATGTCTTGATACCAATAGATTTGTTTCCTGATATCAATAATTTCTTTGCATATATAAATATCTAAAAATCAAATTAAAGAGATCATTTAAAAGGCTGAATTATAGATATCACAATTTTCAATAATAGATATCATAAAATATTTTATGGTCATGAATACATGAAACTATTGATATTTTAAAATGCTCTTCAATATTTGTTATCCATATATCAAAATAATAGATATCTACTATTGAAATTATTGACAACCCTTTACTCATTATGGATATCATGAAATAAATAATAAATATCTAATATCAATAATGTTAATTATCTATAATTTGATTTATAGATATCTACAAATTGATTTATAGATGTCTATAACAAAGATATAGGATATCAATAAATATAATTACATGTCTTTAAATAATATTAGATATGTATTATTTATTTCATTATATCCATAATGTGTTAAGGGATATCTATAGTTCCAATTATAGATATCTTTTATTCGATATAGAGATATCAAATATTGATGAACATTTCAGGATATCAAGAATTACATTTATTGATATCCTTCATATATTTTCTGATATCCATTATTGAAAACTTTGATATCTATTATCCAGCCTTGAAATGGTATCTGTAATTTGATTTTATGATATCTATATATGTAAAGGAATCATGGATATCATTAGACAAATTTATAGATATCAAGAAATATATATTACATATCATTGATTACATTTTATGATGTCAAAATATTGATAATAATGTTGATCATACATATCTATAATTTGATTTATAGATATCTATAATTTGATTTATAAATATCTAAAATACAATTACAGATTTCTCTGAATTGTATTAAATATTAATATCACATCATGCCTCATACACTTGTCATGATGACTCATACCGCTATCACTATGACTCGCAAAGCTGCCATGATGACTCATACACCTTTCGTCCTGACTCAAACACATGCCACTCTCTATCACTTTGACTCGTATAGCTCTTGCTATGACTCACATTGACCCATACAGCTGTCACGGTGACTCATACGTCTGTAACCATGACTTATAATGCTGTCACGAGTTGTCAGCATTACTTATAAAGCTAATGACTAATACTGCTATCACCATGAATCATACGTCACCATAAATCAAACAGCTGTCATCTTGACTCATACAGCTGTCAGTGATGCATGCATCTGGCATCATGGCTTTTACAGCTGACACCATTACTCATAGAGCTGTCACAATGACTTATATAGCTATAACCGTGACCGGAAGCACAAAGCAGTAAATATTAACATTACCACAGTTATGTTTTAACAATCTAATTAAAAATAGTACTGTTGCTCTTCACAAACAATTATTAAAAAAAAAAAGAGTTCAAATAATAGCTATATGAGTCCTAGTCGTAGCTTTATAAGTCATCGTAAAACATGTATGAGTCATATTGACAGCTGTTGTAGACATGGTGACAGTTGTAGTAGTCACGGTGGCAGCTGTAGGAATCATGATGTGAGTCATGTTGACAGGTGTATAAGTGATGTTAACACTTTCTGTTCTAATTGGTTTCATGTACACATGTAAACTGATTTACTATGTTATTTTTCATATATATTGTGTATGTCATGTATACTTTGCAATGTATGATTCCACTGATATTGTAATCAGTATTTCATAAATATAAAAAAGAACTATCAACAGGACTCACATAGCAAAAAACATTCATTCCGACGGCTTTCACCACGAATCCCAAAGGTATCTGAATGACTCATATAACTGTCATCATCATTCGTGCATCTCTAAGCGAGATTCCTAAAACTATCCCCTTGATGAAAGCAGCTGTCACCATGGCACATACATCTGTCTCTGTGATTCATACAGCCATCAGTATGTCTCATCCAGCTATAAGCATGACTCATATAGCTGTCGCCAGGGGTCAGTGACACCCACAGCTGTCTCCAAGGTTCATACAGCTATCACAATGACCCATATAGCTGTCATAATGACTCTCATACTGCTGTCACAATGACTCATGCATATGTAACAATGGCTAATACAGCTGTCTACATGGCTCATACAACTATCACCATGACTCATTCAACTATCATCATGACTCGTACTGCTGCCATCATGACTGATAAAGCTGTCATCATCACTCATACAGCTATCGCCATGACGTATGCGGACAGCACTTTCATAGCTGTTATCATGGCTCTTCCAGCTGTCTCTGTGGTTCTTACAGTAATCACCATGACTCATACCGCTGTCACCATTACTAATTCAGCGATTGTCACGACCTATTCAGCTATCACCATGAATACAGCAAACATCTATCTCCATATCTACTGTAGATATTGCAATGACTCATACAACAATTAGATCACTCACACAGCTGTTACCATAACTCATACAGCCATCAGCACGACTTCTACAGCTATCACCAGGAATCATACAGCGCACACAATGACGCAGATATCTTAATTTCACATACAACTGTCACCGAGATTTATTGTATCTCCTATAGCTATCAGCATGAACTATGCATTCGTAGCCATTGTTCATACAGCTGTCACGACGACTTATATGACTGTCACGATGTCTTTCAGCTGTAACAATGAGTCAATGACTCATAGAACAGTCGACATGTCACATACAGCTGTCACCATGATCCGTACAACTCTTATCACTGAGTATATACAGATATCAACATGTTTCATACAGCTATCGGCATGGCTTGAACAGCTGTCACGATGACACATACAGCTGCATGCCATGATGGCTCATGCATCTGTCACAAATCATGACTCATATACAGTCATGACTATGACTGCCACTACCATGATGCCTACAGCTATCACAATGACTGATTCAGCTGTCAGCGGGGATTATACAGGTCTCATCATGCCTCATACACTTGTCATGATGACTCATACGTCTGTCATTATGACTCACACAGCTGTCATTATGATTCATACACCTGTCATCATGACTCAAACACATGTCACTCCCTGTCACTTTGACTCGTTTACTATTGCTATGACCTACACAACTGTCAAATTGCCCCATACGGCTGTCATGATGACTCGTACGTTTGTAACCATGACTCATCACGTTGCCACGAGTTGCATACAGCATGGCTCCTACAGCTGTGACAACGCCTCACAGTTGTCAGCAAAACCCATGAAGCTAATGACTAACACTGCTGTCACCATGAAATGAACGACACCGTAAGTCAAACAGCAGTCATCTTGACTCATACGGCTGGCACCATGTATTTTACAGCTGACACAATGATTCATAGAGCTATCATAATGACTTATACAGCTTTAACCGTGACTAATACAGCTATCACATTGACAAATACAGCTCTCTCGGTGACCCATATCATTACAAATACAGCTGTAAAGATGGCTGACTCATGTAGCTGTCACCATGACGCACATAGCTATAACCATACAGCTGTGACAATGACGCCTATATCTATCAGCACGACTTATGTAGCTTTCACCAAGGCTCTTATTGCTACTGTCATGACTTCTACAGCTGTAAACATGACTCCTATAACTACCGCCATGACCTATACAGCTGTCATCAGTACCAATGTGGCCGTTAACATCACTTACACACTTGTCAACATGACTCACACAGCTATCACCATGACTCCTTCAGCTGTCACCATGACTACTACAACTGTCACCATGACTGCAACAGCTGTCCGTATGACTTATACATCTATGACAATGACTAATAAAGCTGTAACTAGGACTCATATAGCTATTATTTTAAATATTTTTATAAAATATAAATATGTCCATGAAGAGCAACAGTACTATTTGTAATTAGAATGTTAGAAATATCTTCATTACTATTTACATATATTATTTAAAACATTGTGCTAATTTGGCCCATTGTATTTAAAATAGTCTTTCTGTGCTAATTGGTTGCACATACACATGTCACTGATTTACTATTTTATTATTTCTTATATATTGTGTATCCCTTGTATGCTTTGCAGTGTATGATACTACTGATATTGTTTTCAGTATTTCATTTATAAATAACAGAAATATCAAGCTGACTAACACTGCTAATACCTTCATTCATACAGCTTTTACCATGACTACGATAGCCATCACAATGACTCATATAACTGTCATCATGATTCATGCATCTCTAAGCGTGATTCCTACAGCTTTCACCGTGACGAAAGCAGCTGTCACCATTGCATATACTTCTGTCTCCGTGACTCTTACAGCCATAAGTATATCTCATACAGCTGTATGCCAGACTCATATTGCTGTCATCAGGAATCATTGAGCTTTCACTTTGACACTTACAGCTATCTCCAAGGCTCATGCAGCTATCATAATGATCCAAACAGCTGTCACAATGACTCTCATACTGCTGTCATCATGACTGATACAGTTGTAACCATGGCTCATACAACTATCACCATGACTCATACAACTATCATCATGACTCGTTCTGCTGCCAGCATGACTGATAAAGTCGTCATCGTCACCCATACAGCTATCGCCGTGACGATGCTGACAACACTGTCCTAGTGCTGTAAGCATAACACATGGAGCTGTCATCATGGATCATACAGCTGTCTCTTTGGTTCTTACAACAATCACCATGACTCATACTGCTGTCGCTATTTCTACAGTAAAGTAATTATCATGCCCCATTCAGCTGTTACCATGACTAACACAATGTCTTGGATATCTTAATTTCACATACAGCTGCCACCAATACTTATTCTGTTTTCAACAGTTATAGCTTCTATAGCCATCAGCATGGAATATGCAGCTGTATCCATTGGTCATACATCACCTTAAAGGCTGTCACAATGACTCAAACAGCTTTCTTTACGATTTCTATAGCTCTTACAATCACTACTCCAGGTGTCAGCATGAATCTTACGAAGGTAACCATGACACCTTGTCACCATGACTCATACAGTTACCACCATGACTCGCATCCCTTCCACTAAGACTTATATAGCTTTCATCGTATCTAATACAGCAATCACTATAACTAATACAGCTGTCACGACGACTCATAGCATAACTCATACGGCAATCACGATAACTCGTACAGCTATCAACACGACACAAACAGTTATTACAATAACTCATAGAGCTATTTCCATTACTCGGATATCTCTCAATACGACCTTTAAAGCTTTCACCAGGACACCTATAGCTACCACTTTTACTCATTCAGGTGTTACTTTGACTTTTTAGCTATCGCAAACACCTATACGGCTGTAACCATTACCAATACAGCTGTTAACATCACATATACAGCTGTCACCATGACTCACTAATCTATCATGATGACTACTGCTACGAGTGTCAGTATAACTACTACAGCTATCAATATGACTAATGCATCTTTAAAAATGGCTCATACGATCGTCATCATGGCTTATATAGCTATCGCCAATGCTTACAGCTTCCACAGTGACTCTACAACTGTCACCATAATTCATGCAGCTCTAAACGTGATCCCAACAGCTATCACCATGGCGAATGCAGCTGTCACCACAGCTCATATAGCTATCTCAATGACTCATAGAGCCACCAGTCTGTGCTCATACAGCTTAAAGCATCGCTCATATTGCTGTCGGCAGGGTTCATACAGCAAACTCTATGTCTAATACAGCTGTAACAATGAACCAGATGACTACGCCTAAAGCTGTCTTCATGCCTCATACAGCTGTCAGGATGACTCGAACGGCTGTCACAGTCACTCATTCATTGACCACCATGGCCCATAAAGCTATCATAATGACTAATACAGCAAGCTCACGCCCATCGGGACTTTGAGAAATAAATCGGTATGCAAAGTGCTTCCACACAGAGCTGAAACCGACCGCACGTGAGTACTGGTATGCAGCATAGGTCTAAGCCTGTTCTGGCAAAACGGTGCGAGTCGGACCGTCCATGCATATAAACATTTTGATTTCATAGGGCGACAGGGCTTGGGATTTCATTTCATCTCAATGTCGGGTAAAAGTCCCACAAAATTGAAAGCAACGTTTCGAAAATGACCTAAATAGTGTTGACAGGGACTTTAAACCTCTATTCAAACAAACAAACAAACAAAAGACTAATAGAGCTATCTCAATCACTCAAACAGCTATCACCATGAGGGTTGTAGCTATTACCATAACTCATACAGCAATTAAGATGACTCATACAGCTGTCACCAGGACTCACATAGCTATCACCACGACTTCTATAACTATCACCATGAATTATACCGCTACCGCCATGATTCATACAGATATATTTATTCACATACAGCTGTCACCACGACACACAGCGCTTTCAATAGCCATATCTCCAAAACTGTCACAAAGAACCATGCAGCTGAAACCAATCGCTCATACAGCTGTCCATATCAACATGACTCACACAGCTTTCCTCACTCCTACAGCTGTCACCATGACTTCTTCAGATGTCATCATGTCTCATACAGCGGTCCCCATGACACATACAGCTGCCATCATGACGTATACAGCTGCCGGCACGACTTCTACACGAATCATACGGCGCCCAAAATGACTCGGATATCTTAATTTCATATACAGCTGCCTTAAAGACTTATTCCTTTTCAACAGTTGTATCTCCTGTAGCTATAAATTATGCAGCTGTAACCATTGTTCATGTAGCTATCAACATCGCTTATAAGGCTGTCAACATGACTCACACGGCTTTCTTTATGACTTCTACAGCTGACACTATGACTACTTCAGATGTCACCATGACTCTAACAATGGTACCCATGACACCTATAGCTGTCGCCATGACTCAAACAGCTGTCAACGTTGCTCGCATCCCTCTCACTAAGACTGATATAGCTTTTATCGTGTCTAATTCAGCGATCACTATAACTTATACAGCTGACACGACGAGTCATATCATGACTAGTACAGCCATCATGATGACTCACACAGCTGTCAACACGCCACCACGACACATGCAGCTATTGCCATAACTCATACAGCTTTTATCATGACTCCGATATCTATTAGCGCGCCTTTTAAGCTTTCACCAAGACACATACAGATATCGCAATTACACATTCAGATGTCACCTTGACTTGTATAGCTATTGTTATGATCCATTACCAATTCAGCTGTTAACATCACACATACCATGACTCACAAATCTGTCATCATGGCAACTGCTGCTTTCAGTATGACTACTACAGCTGTCAATACATCTTCAAAATGGCTCATACAGCTGCCATCATGGCTTTTACAGCTATCACATAACAACAGCTATCACATAACAACAGCTTTCACCGTGACACTTAGAACTGTTACTATAATTCATGCAGCTCTCATCTTGATCACTACAGCTGTCACCATGATGAATACAGCTGCCATCTTAGTTCATGCAGCTATCTCCGTTACTCATACAGCCATCACTCCGTGCTCATACAGCTATGAGAATCGCTCATATTGCTTTCGTCAGGGACCATAAAGCTTACACAGCTGTAACAATGAACCACATGACTATGCCTAAAGCTGTCTTCATGCCTCATACAGCTATCAGCATGAATCAAACAGCTGTCGCAGTGACTCATTTAGTGACCACTATGACCAATATAGCTATCACTATGACTAATACAGCAAGCCCCGTAAACCTCTATTCAAATAAACAAAGGGAAGACAATACAGCTATCACAATTACTCGTACATATATCACTTTGATTCTTGTAGCTATTTCCATAATGCATACAGCTATTAAGATGACTCATACAGCTTTCACCGTGACTCACACAGCTATCACCACGACTTCTATCACTATCACCATGATTCATACAGCTACCAACATGACTCATACAGATATCTTAATTTCAAACACAGCTGTCACCAAGACCCATAACACTTTCATCAGCCATATTATCTAATGTACTGTCACTATGATTTGTGCAGCTGCAACCATTGTTTATACAGCTGTCCATATCAACATGACTCACACAGCTGTCCTCACGACTCCTACAGCTGTCACCATAACTGCTTCAGATGCCATTATGTCTCACACAGCGGTTGCCATGGCATATACAGCTGTCATCATGAGGATATACAGCTATCAACATGACTCGCATAAGTCTTCACAGTTGCTCACACAACTGTCAACATGACTAATACAGCTAGCCCCATGACTTACAATGCTATCATCATGACTCATTGAGCTGTGACCACCATTAAAGCCTCCGCGTGTGTAGTGGTTAAACTACTCGTCTTTGAAACCATGTATCTTGGGGGTTCGATTTGAGCAGATAATGTTATCGTAGTGCAGATTATATTTTCCTTTCCTTTATGCTGTACGCCTTGCAAACTATATTGCTGTGTATGAAGATACTCAATAAAACCGAGTCTCCGATTTTCGTTCTTTATGCGTTCTTTGTTTCCAAAGGCAACCTTTACCTCACTGCAGCTGTTGTTAAGTGCCGTGTGGCGGCCGTAAAAGTCTCCCTGTGCTTCATCATAGGGCAGATTATATTTTCTTTTCCTCTGGGATCATTGAGCCTATTTTGTTTACTTTGAAAATCGAATATCGCTTAAGCCGGTGCTAGGCATATGCAGCCTCGCAAACTATATTGCTGTGTATGAAGAGCCTCAATAAAACCGAGTCTCCAATTTTCGTTCTTGTATGTGTTCTTTGTTTCCAAAGGCAACCGTTTAGCTTTTTATTCTCCAGACTTTTGGATAAGTCTTTAAACTGAGGTCCACTTTCTATATGATCTTAGTTGTTGGTGGGACGAAACATGCCCCAGCACGCATGCACGCACACACACAAACACGCACACAAAGCTGTCACCATGACTTACATCTATACTGCTTCCAAAATGACCTTTACAGTGTTGACGGGGACGTTAAACCTCAAATCAAACAAATCCACCATGACGACTACAGCTATCACTACGACTGATAAATGTACGTATCACTACCACAGGGACACATTCATTTATTACCATGGCTATTATAGCTATTACTAGGACTTAAACAGCTTCCACCATGACTCCTAAAGCTATTACCATTACTCATACTGATATTACTGTGACTAATACAGCAATCACCACGACTCACACTGCTAGCGCATTGACGACTTAAGTTATCACCATGATTCATACAGCTGCCACTATGATTCATACAACTGTCCCTATGACGTATAAAGCTGCCAGAAGACCAATACAGTTGTCACAATGACTCTTTCAGCTCCTGTCATAATTCAGAGGTTGGTGCTATTGTTATGACTATACTACTGCTGTCACCATGACTCCTTCATGGGCCAGTCTAGCTTATACCACCATGACTCATACAGCTGTCCCTATGACGTATAAAGCTGCCACAAGACCTATACAGTTGTCACAATGACTCTTACAGCTGCTGTCATAATTCAGAGGTTGCTGCTATCGCTATGACTACACTATAGCTGTCACCATGACTCCTTCATCGGCCACTCTGGCTCATATCACCATGACTCATACTGCTGTCCCTATGGCGTATAAAGCTGCCACAAGACCCATACAATTGTCACAATGACTCTTACAGCTGCTAAGCCCCGCCCATAGGGGCTTGAAGAAATATATGGGCTGCATGATGCTTCCACGCAGAGCTGAATCCGGCCCGCACACTAGTACTGGTAAACCGCTTAGAGGATCTAAGCCTGTCCAGGAACCACGGTGCGAGGCGGACCGTCCATGCTAATAAACCCTATTGGTTTAATTGGGCGACAGGGCTTGAGATGTCATTTCATCTCAATGTCGGGTAAAAGTCCCACAAAATTGGAAGCTACGTCTCCAAAATGACCTTTAGAGTGTTGACGGGGACGTTGAACCTCAAATCAAAGAAACAAACTTACAGCTGCTGTCATAATTCAGAGGTTGCTGCAATCGCTATGTCTACACTATAGTTGTCACCATGACTCCTTCATCGGCAACACTGGCTCATATCACCATGACACTTGCAGATGTCACTATGGTTCATAAAGCTATCATAGACTCATAGAGCTATCATCATGTCGCCTTAAGCTGTCACCATGGCTAATAAACTATCATCCTGATTCACACACCTTTCATCATGACTCACACAGTTATAAGCATGGCTCATATAGCTTTCACCATAGGTCATACAACTATCACTATGACTATCCCCAGGAATCACATAGCCCAGATAATCCTGCACACTACGATTTTCTGTTCCATGTTGTAGTACTTGCTTCCAAAAGATTATCCCTTATATATGACATTTTAACTTCACCACAGCTGGTGTTTAGGGAATGTGTGGCGGCTGTCAAAAGTCTCCCTGCCCTTCGGCATAGTTTGGGTTATATGTTCTTGTCCTTTTCGATCATTGATTCCACTGCTTAAATTTTAGAATATTTGAGGGTCACTGGCTAGGCCTAAATGCGGAAACTAGCTAGTCCGTCCCATAAAAACTTGTACACTACGGTTTTCGGTTCCGTATTGAGCCCTTGGTTGCTTTCAAAGGATTACCCATTATATAAAACATCATACAGTTATTAACCATGTATCAAATGGCTATCACCATGTCACCCGCAGCTGACTTCCTGACTCATACGGCTATCATCATGATTCATTTAGCTGTCATCATGACTCATTCAGCTATCCCCAGAAATCATATTGCTATCACTGTTACGCCTGTATTACCTTGGCACATACAACTATCACCATGACTCATACAGCTGTCACCATGACTAATACAGCTACCACAAATACTCCTGCAGCTGTCAAGATTATTCATCAATGATTCACATTCTGTCTCATGAATGAATCAGTGAAATTTGTTCAAACTTGGGACAATATATCATTGTGACCGACCTTAGATTTGATTAGTTTTTGATGACCTTGACCTTATTTCTAAGGTCAAAGGTCCCGAAAACTGTCAATTTTGGCTTATCTGCACCGGTGTCTTGAATGAATAGCTGACATTTGGCCAGACTTTCTAGAACATTATTTGTACAATATGTCATTGTAACCTACCAAAGATTTGGTTTGCTTTTGGTGACCTTGACCTTTTTTTCAAGGTCACAGGCCCTCCAAAACTGTAAATTTTAGGTCAGAAATGGCTTACCAGCGCCCTTACACATGAGCGAATTGTGATATACTTTTATCTACTCTGTAAACAGTAGATATTTACCGTAAACTTCGCATAAATGTTACGCACCATGAGTGGGTCTACAGAAAATAGGAATTTTTTTGTAATTCTGGTTTACTTCCTTTCGGAGATATGGCCCTTTGAACTTTGAAAATAGTCACCTTATTCATGTATTAATGTCAACTTTATTAAGGGAAAGACTAATGCACCTTCACTTTGAATTCATTTTGACAGTGTTTATGGCCGCCCATCGGGGCTTGAAGAAATAGATGGGTTGCATGATGCTTCCAGAGCTGAAATCGACCACACATGAGTACTTGTAAACCGCTTAGAGGATCTAAGCCTGCCCAGGCAAGGCGGGGCGAGTGGACCCATCCAAGGTTATAAACCTCACTTTTTATTTTTATTCATTGAGAAGTCATTTCATTTCAGTTTTGGGTAAAAGTCCCACAGAATTGGAAGCAACTTCTCGAGAATGACCTATACAGTGTTGACGGGCATGCTTAACCTCAGATCAAACACAAAGTGTTATGGCACTTGCTTGATGAAAATTAGTGGCAAGTCATAATGCATTGCTTTTATTTTTCTAATGGCATACTGTACTTTTCTTTTATTTGAGGTTTATCATCCCCATCAACATTGTAAAGGTCATTGTTGGAGATGTTGCTTCTAGTTTTGTGGGACTTTTACCAGACATTGAGATGAAATGACATCTCAGGCCCTGCCACCCAATGAAACAAATATAGTTTATATGTATGACGGGCCCAACTCGCACCACTTTTTCCTGGTCAGGCTTAGAACCTCTAAGCAGTTTACCAGTACTCATGTGCGGTCTGTTTCAGCTCTGCGTGTAAGGATCATGAAGCCCAGTCTATTTCTTCAAGCCCCCATGTGTTGGGGCCAGTATACATTTTGATTGTTTTCATACAACATGCCTTTTTGATCTAATTTGTATAATTTCTACATTTAGGCATGGTATAGTGAAGCTGGAGACTAAAGATCGCTGCCATGAGGAAGGTAAAGTACAATATTTGAGAAACCAAAGGAATTTTGTAAGAACATTTTTTACACGGAATTAGGAAAGCTTTGAGTGAGTTGACTTATGATTACAGTTTGCCAATTAGACGTGTGCCATTAATTGTTGTAGTCTCAAATATGTTATGCTATCCAATTGATAGGAGTTGTTTAGATGATTCCATTTAAATGCCAGTTAAAGTTAATGGGGCTTGACCAGAAAATATGCCAAAATAGGATTGGTTCAGCCGTTACATATTTTAGGTGAAGCTTTAGACCTATGCTATAAAATAAAAGTGAAGTCATTGATCTGGAATCGATACAATTACCTCACACCTCCCATCATTGACAAGAAAGTGATGTTCCATGTATCATGTACTTGTAATTACATGATTATACTAAATCGTTAAATACAGGTATAAAATCAGACTAAAGATTTTTTGCTCACCAGAGCCGAAGGCTGTGGCAGATCTTATAGATAGGCAGTTGTCCGTCGTCTGCGTAGTATATCTGGCATCGCCACTTACAGACAACATCCCTTCTGAAGCCACTGGTCCGATTGAGATCAGACTGTATCTGTAGCATCCTTTGGTTGTAGGATTTAAAGTTTATGTTTTTTATGAAATAAGTGTGGTTGCTATAGCAACTTTGAGTTTCCCTAGACTTCTGATGGGGAAAATTGAAAAATTGCATTAACTGCCAAGCTTTTGCAGATATTTTGACAAAACTTATGTTCCTCGTGTAGTCTAGCATGTGCCAACTGATTTTTGGCATAATGCTCCTTTTTAGCTCGCCTGTACTAAGTACATGGAGAGCTATTGTTGTCACCTAGGTCATCTACGTGCACGTTTGTATTTGTGGGATCTTTCCCGTCACACTGCGTTAAAGTTATTCAAATGCTTAAATCTCAACAGCCACTCATATTTGGAGCTTAAGTACCTTGGAGGGTCTTCTGATGTTCAAAGAGAACAGATCGCTGGGTTTATGCCCCTGAGTGGGCCTAGGGGTCAAAATCTAGAACACCAATGTAATTCTATGTTTAAAGTTTTTGAAATGCTTTTATCTCAACAGTCACTCATCACAAAACATTCATACTTTTAACTTGGATACCTGGGAGTGTCTTCTGAGATTCCAAGACAACACACCCCTGTGTTCATGCCTGGAAATGGGGATGGGGTGGGGCTAGGGGTCACTGTGACCTATATATTTAATGGTTCAGCGATTTTGCCTATTATCTCGAATACTATTTGATGTAAAAATGTCATACCTGGGTTATTAGTTCCAAGTGACCTGCTGATTGACCTCAAAATATATCTACATCAGTGTGACCTATATGTCATGGTTCAGTGATTTTGCCTATTATCTTTAATACTATCTGATGGAGAAATGTCATACGTGGATTATTAGTTCCATGTGACCCGATAATTGACCGCAAAATATATCTAGGTCATGGTGACATACATTTCATGGTCTAGTGATTTTGCCTATTACTTTTAATATTATTTGATGGAGAAATGTCCAACCTGGGTTATTAGTTCCATGTGACCCCATTATTGACCGCAAATATATCTAGGTCAGTGTGACCTATATTTCATGGTTCAGTGATTTTGCCTATTATCTTGAATACTTTTTGATGGAGAAATGTCATACCTGGATTATTATTTCCATGTGACCCGATAATTGACCGCAAAATATATCCAGGTCAGTGTGACCTATATTTCATGGTTCAGTGATTTTGTCTATTATCTTCCATGTGACCCCATAATTGAGCTTGAATTATATCTAGGTAAGTGTGACCTGTGTTTCATGGTTCAGTGATTTTTTCTATTATCTTGAATACGATTTGATCGAGAAATGTCTCACCTGGATTATTGGTTCCACGTGACCAGATGATTGACTTAGAAATATATGTAGGTCATTGTGAGCTATTTTCATGGTTCAATGATTTTGCCTCATAATCAGACACAATTTAATTCGAAATGTAATATCTGGAATTATGTTCCATGCATCCCAGTTATTGATCTCAGAATATATCTAGGTGAGTGTGACCTATATTTCATGGTTCAGCAATTTTACCTTATATCTTGAAGGCGCGAAACAGGCGAGCTATGCTGTCATGTGACAGCTCTTGTTATTTTTTCCCAAACCAAAATGCCCAAAAGAACAACTAAAAAAATCATCTCCCCAGAAACTATATGCTCTATGAGGCTAATGCTCAATGGACATATTCACCATATTTTCCCTTACAGGTTTAGTGTTTTTCTTTTGTTTTTATTTTTCATGAAATTCTGCTCATTATTTTGGTTGCTATGGCATCTTAGAGGTTATATAGCCTTTTAATGGTGAAAATAGAAGAATGGTATTTACTGCCGAGTCTTGCAGATATTTTGACAAAACTTTCATATTAATATCCTTTATGCTGTCATCTATCTGATTTTAGGCCTAATGATCACTTTTATTTGTTGCTTGGCTGCCATGGAAACCGAAATGCCAGAAAAAAATACTTAAAAAAACAACAACATTAACATCTTCTCAGAAACCATATGGGACTGAGACTTTATGGAAATATTTACAGAATTTGCCATATCATGTTTGATATATTTTATGAAATTCGGCTCTTTAGTTTGGTTGTTATGTCAACTTAGAAGTTCAATAGACTTGTAATGTGGAAAATTGAAAACTGGTACTGACTGCCAAAATATAAGTGAAGGCAATGATCAGGAATAGATGCAATCAACCCACAGCTCCCATCAGAGACACCAAAGGGAAAGAAACACAAACATGTCACAACAGACCCTAATGGAACCATCAACTGCGGAAAGCCAAAACGGACAGTTACTTTCTCACAAAAGTGCCAACTGGCTATCCAAAACAAAATAATATACGCGACACAAACACTTGAGACAAACCATAACAAAAATAAACTGCGACAGAAGAACCACCTTGGAACGGTCAGTAAAATGAACTCCGCTCCGCTGGGGGAGGGGGAGGGGGAGGGGGTGGGCTTAAATCAATTTTTCACGGCAACAATCCTCGCGATTACTTCCGTCGCGATTTAGACAAATAATTTGTTCAGTCCGCATGAAGGCTTTCTAACTCATCAGTGCAACATCTCATACCTATATTGGTATTATGTGAAAGTACATCAAGTACATGCTTTTGATGAAAAGTCATTCTTGAAAGGGGCCCCGGGATGTGGCCAGTTTAGACCCAAGGGACATGATTGGCACAATTTATGTACGGGGACCACTTGACATTGCTACATGCTTAATATATATGCTCTGCGCCTAGTGGTTTCAGAGAAGAAGAATTTTTAAGCTTTTTTTTCCATTATAAGTCTATGAGGGCTAAGGGGCCCGGGGAGTGGCCAGTTTAGACCCCAGAGGCATGAATGGCACAATTTATGTAGGGGACCACTTGACATAGCTACATGCTTAATATGTAAGCTCTGGGCTTAGTGGTTTCAGAGAAGAAGATTTTTAAAGCTTTTTTCCATTATAAATATATGGGGGCTAAGGGGCCCAGGGGCTTGGTCAGTTTAGACCCCAGGGGCATGACTGGCACAATTTATGTAGGGGACCACTTGACATTGCTACATGCTTAATATATATGCTCTGGGCCTAGTGGTTTCAGAGAAGAAGAGTTTTTAAGCTTTTTTTCATTATAAATCTATGGGGGCTAAGGGGCCCGGAGAGTGGCCAGTTAAGACCCCAGAGGCATGAATGGCACAATTTATGTAGGGGAGTACTTGGCATAGCTACATACTTAATATGTAAGTTCTGGGCCTAGTGGTTTCAGAGAAGAAGATTTTTTAAGCTTCCTTTCCATTATAAATCTATGGGGGCTAAGGGGCCCCGGGGCCTGGCCAGTTTAGGCCCCAGGGGCATGATTGGCACAATTTATGAAGGAGAACCACCTGACATTGCTACATGCTTAATATGTAAGCTCTGTGCCTAGCGGTTTCAGAGAAGAAGAGTTTTTAAGCTTTTTTCCATTATAAGTCTATGGGGGCTAAGGGGCCCCACGGCGTGGCCAGTTTAGATCCCAGGGGCATGATTGGCAAAATTTATGTAGGGGACCACTTGACATTGCTACATGCTTAATATTTAAGCTCTGGGCCTAGTGGTTTCAGAGAAGAAGATTTTTTTTATTTTTATTTCCATTATAAGTCTATGGGGGCTAAGGGGCCCCGGGGCGTGGTCAGTTTAGATCCCAGGGGCATGATTGGTTAAATTTATGTAGAGGACCACTTGACATTGCTACATGCTTTATATGTAAGCTCTGTGCCTAACGGTTTCAGAGAAGATTATTTTAAGCTTTTTTTCCGTTATAAGTCTATTAGGGCTAAGGGGCCCCACGGCGTGGCCAGTTTAGACCCCCAGGGGCATGATTGGCACAATTTATGTAGAGGACCACTTGACATTGCTACATGCTTAATATGTAAGCTCTGTGCCTAGCAGTTTCAGAGAGGAAGATCTTTTAAGCATTTTTATTATAAGTCTATGGGGGATAAGGGACCCCGGGCGTCGCCAGTTTAGAACCCAGGGGCATGATTGGCATAATTATTATGTAGGGGACCACTTGACATTGCTACATGCTTCATATGTAAGCTCTGAGCCTAGTGGTTTCAGAGAAGAAGATTTTTTAAATTTTTCCCATTGTAAGTCTATGGGAGCTGTATGTTGCCATGGCAACAATAGTTTCCATCAGATCTGCTCCAAAACATAATTCATCTTTTCCCCCACCTTTTATCCTTGTCTTGCTGAATAAATAATGCCACACCCATTTTTGACCATCAACCAATAAAAGTACTTGATACAAGAAGTTCAATGAGCCTAACCACTCACCTGAGGAACGTTTTAGTTAGCTGTTTGTCTCATGGTCTTTGAGCATATTTTTTTTTTGAAGTTCTTCC
This sequence comes from Lucinisca nassula, assembly GCA_963580285.1. Taxonomy (NCBI): domain Eukaryota; kingdom Metazoa; phylum Mollusca; class Bivalvia; order Lucinida; family Lucinidae; genus Lucinisca; species Lucinisca nassula. The sequence continues at coordinate 149,045,306 of OY757017.1, forward strand.
TTATGGGACACGGCATTGTCAGTTTGGACCCTAGGGGCATGTTTGGTAGGATTAATGTAGGTGACCAGTTAATGCTGCAAAATACTAAATATTTAAGCTTTTGACCTTTGGTTTCAGAGAAGAAATTCCAACCTCCGTAGCTCAGTCAGATGCGCATCTAACTGGTGATCAGTTTAGACCCCAGGGGCATGATTGGCACATTTTATGTAGGCGACCACTTGACATTGCTACATGCTTTATATGTAAGCTCTGGGCCTAGTGGTTTCAGAGGAGAAGATTTTTTAAGTTTTTCCCATTGTAAGTCTAAGGGAGCTATATGTTGCAATGGCAACACCAGTTTCAATCTGAATTGCCCCAAAACATACTGCAGCTTTTCCCCCAATCGGATAATGCTTCCCATGAAATTTAATCATGATTGGCCAAGTGGATTTAAAGATATACTTATTTGAAAATATGAACGGACGCCGGACCATTAGCATACTAATACCTAACATGAGCCCTTGGCTCATGTGAGCTAATAATACTAGCGGTTACAGAGAAGATTATTTTTTAAGCCTTTCTTTCCATTATAAGTCTATGTGGGCTAAGGGGCACCAGGGTGTGGCCATGATTGGCACAATTTATGGAGGGGACCACGGTGTGGCCAGTTCAGATCCCAGGTGCATGATTTGCACAATTTATGTAGAGGACCACTTGACAATGCTACATGCTTATATGTAAGTTATGTGCCTAGCGGTTTCAGAGAAGAAGATTTTTAAAGCTTTTTTTCATTATAAGTCTATGGGGGTTGAGGGACCCCGGTGTGGCCAGTTTAGACCCCAGGGGCATGATTAGCACAATTATGTAGGGGACCACTTGACATTGCCACATGCTTAATATGTAAGCTCTGGGCCTAGTGGTTTCAGAGTAGAAGATGTTTTAAGCTTTTTTTCCATTATAAGTCTATGGGGGCTAAGGGGACCCGGGCCGTGGCCAATTTAGACCCCAGGGGCAAGATTGGCACAATTTATGTAGAGGACCACTTGACATTGCTACATGCTTAAATGTAAGCTCTGTGCCTAGCGGTTTCAGAGATGAATATTTTTAAGCTTTTTTTATTATAAGTCTATGGGGGCTTAGGGACCCCGGGACGTGGCCAGTTTAGAACCCAGGAGCAGGATTGGCACAATTTATGTAGGGGACCACTTGACATTGCTACATGCTTCATATGTAAGCTCTGGGCCTAGTCTACGAATCATATAGCTATCTCGGATACGCCTGTATTACCTTGGCCCATACAGCAATCACCATGACTTATACAGCTATCAGCACGACTAATACAGCTACCACAACTACTCATGCAGCTGTCAAGATAAATCATCGAGCTCTCACTATAGCTCACACAGCTATCACACAGCTTTCACCATGAATCATATTTTAGAATAATTACTCTTATAGCTATCACCATTTGTTATACAGCTATCACCATGATTCGTACTGCTGTAAATATGTGCCATACAGCTGTCCCCATGATTCATATACCGTAGCTACCATCATGAATCATATAACTACTCTTACAGCTGCCATCTTGGCTTATACAGATATCAGAGTGACCCATGCAACTGTCAACAAGGCCATTAAACTGTAAAAATTGACTTATACAGCTATTACTATGACCAGTAAGTGTACTACATGTATCTAACAATCTTCAAGCCAAAAATGCATGTTGGAGAGGTACAGATAAACTCATCGTTTTTCATCACTATAAGAATATAAAAATATGCAAGTGTATATATATATAACTGTGGAAGGAAGTTCATTCAAATTTAACTGTGGAATTGACTTCACGGTGCATGAAAACATGATCTGCGAAGTCAAAAACGTTATCTACGTGATGATGTGCAGGGGCTGTGGGGAGGAATACATTGGGGAAACAGGCAATTTTCTGCGTACGCGAGTCACTATCCATAACCAGCAGATTAGAGACCCCCGTACCAGAATGCTGCAAGTCAGTGGGCACATCGATGGATGCGCTGGCGACTCGAACCCTAAATACTACATCTTCCCCTTTTATAAGATGTACTCAGAAAGTACAACACTACGACGGGCTAAGGAAAACGCATTCATCAACAGTTTAAAACCCAAATTAAACAGGGCTAGTTAGTATGTAAAGGAATTTGATAATTTAGATAGATATGATGCCATCAGGGTATTCAATTTTGTATGCATTTATATTTTGTTATGCATGTATTTTGAATCGCAGCTTGAAGTTAAAACAGTTTCTAAAGATATAATTACATAAAAACAATGTATGTTCATATACACACGGGCAGATATATGGTTATACATTGAATCTCATTTATGTTATTCAACTACCGGAAACGTTATTAACATCAGGCGGAAACGTTACTTATGACATGACGTTCGTTGCTAGGTTATTCAATGTCTTCTTGAAAATCTGCAAAGCAGTGAAACCGCGGTAGAAGCAAATCAATTATAGTGTTTTTGGACATCGGAATAGTTTATTTCTCTCTCTCTCTCTCTCTCTCTCTCTCTCTCTCTCTCTCTCTCTCTCTTGTGATAAATGTTACAATTTTTAAAATGTCTGCAAAATGTACATATCTGTCCATGTTCACTAAAGAAGTTGGAGGGGCATACTGCTTCTGCTTCGGTCGTCCGTCTGTCTGTCCGTTTTGATGCGTAACATATCATAAGAACCGCGTATGCTAGCATTTTGAAATTTTATATATGGATTCCTCATGGACAATTAGGTGACGCGATTTTTTTTCTCATCCCCTTTCGAGAGTTATTGCCACTTGATTTTTTTTTGTTGGGGGTGGATAAAATCTTGTCAGCAAAATATCTCAAAATTCATTGGAGCTAGAACCTTGAAAGTTAGTGAATAGATTTGTGGTGATGAGTTATGACCCTTTGTCACTTTGGGTATTTGTACATTGTACCTCTGTATGTTTTGTGATGCAAAGCATAATTTAAGAACCGCGTGTGGTAGGGTTTTGAAATTTCATATATGATCTTATCCGGAGTATATACCTTTTCAGGAGTTATTGCCCTTTGAATTTTTTCTTATAAAATCTTGTCAGCAAAATATCTCAAAGACTATAAGAGCAAGAGCCTTGAAAGTTGGTAAATAGATTGGTTGTGATGAGTAGATGACCTGATGAACTTTTGATTAAATTCCGAAAAATACTTCATGAGTTATGGCCTTTTGTCACTTTGGGATGGCATCACTTAAGAATCGTGTGCCAGTGTAGTGGATAGAGTGCTGGACTACGAATCAGATTGTCGATTATGAATCAGAGGGTTCAAATGCTCAAGAGTTCAAATGCCGGTGGAGGAATGGAAATTTGTTCTCTTTTGTTCTTATTTTCTTGTTTCTTCATATATACACATTAACAGTTATCATCTCCCTCGCACAGTGAGTGAGTGTTTGGGTTTTACGTCTCACCAACAGCTTAGGTCATACTGAGACGGGACCTCGGTTTAAAGACTCATCCGAAAGCCCGGGATCGATCCAATCTCTCTCCCTCGCACAACCAAATTAGAAGTCGAGGCAATGATTAGGAATCGATTAAATCAACCCACAGCTCCCATCAGCGGAAACGAATTCCACTGGTGGGGGTGGGAGGATTAAATCGATTTTACGTGGCAACAATCCTCGCCCTTACTCCCGTCGCGATTAAGACATAATTTGTTCAGTCCGCATGAAGGCCTCCTAACTTATCAGTGCAACATCTCCGTGAACACAAAAAATCAAACAGCCACAGAGATGAAACAACGGTGGGGACTCAATGCAAGAAACCACTGAAATGCTGGAGCAAAAGAAAACCAACAGTTACATTCTGATGGCCAAGTTGTTAGGGGATGGGGATATTGGATTTATACATGCATGCATGAGTGTGTGTGTGTGTGTGTGCATGCATGCATATGTGTGTGCATGTATGCATGCATGTGTGAGTGCATGCATGCATGTATGTGCGCATGCAAGTCTACATTAGTGTGTGTGTGCATACTTGCATGAGTGTGTGTGCATGCATGTGTGCTTGCATGCATGCTTGCGTGTGTGCACACGCATATGCATTCATGTATGTATGTGTGCATGCATGATGGCATACATGTGTGTGTGTGCACATGCAAACGTGTATGTGCATGCATGTGTATGTACATGCATGCATGTGTGTGAGTGTGCATGCATATGTGCATGTCTGCATGTGTACATGTGTGCATGTTTGTATGACTCGCATCCCACTAAAAATGTCCATAAGTATCTGTCAATCTTTTATATTTAAATTGTGATGAACTTTTCCTTGTGTTTCAGAATCAACATGAGGGGAAGAAGAACAGTGACAGACGCTAAAAGCAGGAAGAAGTGAAATGAATTATAAATAAAAATTAAATGAAATACTGTCTGCAAACAAAATTCAGTTGTTTTCTTGCTTACTATCAGTTTTTGTTTTGTGTGTTTTTTTGACATGCCTGCTTTTAACATGGTACGACGTAGGGACCTATTTTTCTGTCCATTAGTTTGTTCACCCACCAGCCATCAAAATAGATGTTAAGGCAATGATCAGGAATCGATAAATAAAACCACAGCTCCCACTATCTAGAGACACCAAAGGGAACGAAACACAAACATGAAACAACTAGACCCTAATTGAAACATCAATTAACACAGAATGGCCAATTTGCTATCCAAAATAAAATAAGCGACACAAACACTTAAAGACAAGCCATAATAAAATAAACCGCGACAGAAGAACCGCCTTGGAACGGTCAGCGAAACGAATTCCACTGGGGGTTTAAACTGTGTTTTGTACAAATAATTTTGCAGTGGAACTTTCTTATAGAATTGGCACATAGCGAGTTCACAGGACTCATAAGAAAAAAAATGTCAATAGATCACCAATATGCTGATAACCAGTGCAAGTATAGTTTGTTAAATGCATTGCCAAAATATTCGCACAATAAATGACGTCTGTAAACGATCAGGAATCGATACAATTACGGCTTACAGCTTATAAGATCTAAGCCTTCCCAGGAAAAGTGGTGCGAGACGAACCGTTTTTAGTTCACCTGAGCCAATGGCTCAGGTTGAGCTATTGTGATCATTCACCGTCCGACGACGTCGGCGTCGTCGTCCGTCCATCCGTCCGTTTACAATTTCTTTAAACATCATCTCCTCCTAAACCACTGAACAGAGTCTGACCAAACTTGGCAGAAATGATCCTTATGTGGTCCTCTCTCAAAGTTGTTCAAAGAATTCAATTCCATGCAGAACTCTGGTTGCCATGGCAACGAAAAAAGGAAAATAAGAAAAAAATCTTTAAAAATCTTCTTCTCTGAAACCAGAAGGCCTAGGTCTTTGATATTTGGCATGAAGCTTCATCTAGTGGACCTCTACCAAAATTGTTCAAATTATAGCCCTTGGGCCAAAAATGCCTCCATGCCGTGGCCCACTGTTTTTACATAGGCTTATATAAGGAAAACTTTTAAAAACCTTCTTATCTGAAACCCAAAAGCCCAGGTCTTTGATATTTGGTATGAAGCTTCATCTAGTGGACCTCTACCAAGATTGTTCAAATTATAGCCCTGGGACCAAAAGTGGCCCCGTCCCGGGGCACACTGGTTTTATAAAGGCTGATATAAAAATCTTCTTGTCTGAAACCAGAAGGCCCAGGTACTGAACCTCTACCAAGATTGTTCAAATAATAGCGCTGGAACCAAACCCCCCCCCCCCCCCCGCGCCGGGGCCCACTGGTTTTATAAAGGCTGATGTAGGGAAAACATATAAAATCCTTTTGTCTGAAACCAGAAGGCCCAGGTCTTTGATATTTGGTATGAAGCTTCATCTAGTGAACCTCTGCCAAGATTGTTCAAATTATAGCCCTGGGGCCAAAAACGCCCCCGCACCGGGGCCCACTCGTTTCACATATGCTTATATAGGGAAAACATATAAAAATCTTCTTGTCTGAAACCAGAAGGTCCAGGTCTTTGATATTTAGTATGAAGCTTCATCTAGTGAACCTCTACCAAAAATTGTTCAAATTATAGCCCTGTGGCCAAAAACGCCCCCGCACCGGGGCCCACTCGTTTTACATAGGCTTATTTAGGGAAAACATATACAAATCTTCTTGTCTGAAACCAGAAGGTCCAGGTCTTCGATATTTAGTAAGAAGCTTCATCTAGTGAACCTCTACCATGATTTTCAAATTATAGCCTTGAGGCCAAAAACGCCCCCCGCGCCGGGTCCACTGGTTTTATATATGCTTATATAGGGAACATTTTAAAAATCTTCTTCTCTGAAATCAGAAGGCCAAAGTCTTTGATATTTGGTATGAAGCTCTATCTAGTGGACCTCTACCTAGATTGTTCAAATTATAGCCCTGGGGCCAAAAACGACCCTGCCCCGTGGCCAACTGGTTTTACATAGGCTTATATAGGGAAAACCTATAAAAAATCTTCTTCTCTGAAACCAGAAGGCCCAGGTCTTAGATAATTGGTATGAAGCATCATCAAATGGACCTATACCAAGATTGTTCAAATTATAGACCTGGGGCAAATAATGCCCCTGCGCCGGGGCCCACTTGTTTTACCTAGGCTTATAAGGGAAAATCTTTAAAAATTTTCTTGCCTGAAACCAGAAGGCCCAGGTCTTTGATATTTGGTATGAAGCTTCATCTAGTGAATCTCTACCAAGGTTGTTCAAATTAATACCCTGAGGCCAATCATGCCCCCATGCCGGGGCCCACTGGTTTAACATAGGCTAATATAGGGAAAACATATAAAAATCTTCTTCTGTGAAACCAGCTGGTCGAGGTCTTTGATATTTAGTATGAAGCTTCATCTAGTGAACCTGTACCACGATTGTTCAAATTATAGCCCTGGGGCTAAAAATGCCCCCTCGCTGGTGTTCACTGGTTTTACATAAGCTTATATTAGGAAAACCTTTAAAAATCTTATTGTCTGAAACCAGAAAGCTCAGGTCTTTTGATACTTGATATGAAGCTTCATTTAGTGGACCTCTTCCAAGATTGTTCAAATTATAGCCCTGTGGCAAAAAATGCTCCCGCGCCGGGGCCCACTGGTTTTACATAGGCTAATAGAGGGAAAACCTTTAAAAATCTTCTTGTGTGAAACCAGAAGGCACATGTCTTTGATATTTGGTTTGAAGCTTCATCTAATGGACCTCAACCATGATCGTTCCAATCATAGCATGGGGGCCAAAAATGGCCCCGCCCTTGGGTCCACTGGTTTTACATAGACTTCAACCATAGTGCAGTTTATATTTTACTTTTGTCCTTTGAGATCAGCGTGAATATTCTGAGAAATCAAAAATAAATTATTAGTTTAGACTCAAATTCTAGACAGGTTTTTAATTATTTGGACCTCATTTTTTTATTTATATCAGTCTTTGAATCGACTGCCTATTCGAAATTCGCTATTCCTCTGGCTTTCGTTGCCGGATCATAACAGGGTGACTGATGAGGCTTTATTAGCCGAAACTACGTAGTATGACCCATCTTCTTTCTTATGAATATTTTCATTGCTCTTAAAAGAACTCTTTTTTTAATTTTATTTGCCGTCACTGCAGCTGGTGTTGTGCCGTGTGGCGGCCGTAAAACGTCTCCCCGTACATCAACCATGGTGCAGTTTATATTTTACTTTTGGTCCTTTGAGATCAGCGTGAATATTCTGAGAAATCAGAAATAAATTATTAGTTTAGACTCAAATTCTAGACAGGTTTTTAATTATTTGGACCTCATTTTTATTATTTATATCAGTCTTTGTATCGACTGCTTATTCGAAATTCGCTAAATTGCAGTATGCTTCCTCTGGCTTTCGTTGCCGGATCATTACAGGGTCACTGATGAGGCTTTATAAGCCGAAACTACGTAGTATGACCCATCTTCTTTCTTATGAATATTTTCATTGCTCTTAAAGGAACTCTTTTTTTAATTTTATTATAAAGAGAAAACTTTTGAAAAATCTTATTATTCAAAACCAGAAGGCCGATGCCTTTTATATTCGATGTTTAGCTTCATTCAGTGGACCTCTGCTTAGGTTGTTCAAATTGTAGACCTGGGTCCAAAAATTGCACCGCCCTGGGGCCTACATGTTAATCTCTTAGCTCAGGTGAGCGATATATGACCATCATGGTCCTCTTGGTTAAACCCTTGCGGTTTCTTTGGGTGGTAGGCCTTGAGATGTCAGTTTATCTCAGTGTCGGGTAAAAGTCCCTCAAAATCGAAAGCAACCTCCAAATATCCTAAATGGTATTGCATGGGAAGTAAAAACTATTGACAAACAAATCTTAGCTATCACCACAGTTAATATGGCTGTCATCTTAGTAGCACAGCTATCATCACAGGAAGAACGACTGTCAACTGAGTCATATATGTCTACACGGGTAAGTTTCACACCTATCACCACAGGTAATGAGGCTGTTACCTGAGTTATACGGCTGTCACCACAGGTTGAATTGCCAGGTAGAATGGCTATCACAACTGATGCGGCACACAGCTTTTACCCTTAATATTTTGGCTTGTATGGCTTTGAACTTATTCTCACAGATATCACCACAAGTAATATGGCGATCACCTAAGTTTCACTGCTATCACCACATGTAGTATGGCTAACTCTTAAGTTTTACAACTGTCACCACGGGTTGTTAATCAATGACCTCTGTCTCACAAAAGTCACAATAAGTAGTATGGTTACAAGAAATTCACAACTATCAACAAGGTCAATATTGGTATCACCCGAATTTTTCAGCTATCACCACAACACCGCAGTTAATATGGCTATCACCTCAGTTTCACAGCTGTCACCACATATATTATAGCAATCACTTCAGTTTCACCGCTGTCACTATAGGTATTATGATTATCACCTTAGTTTCACAGCTATCACCACAATATGGCTAAAACCCGACTTTCTCAGCTTTCCTTCACAGCAGGTAATATGGCTATCACCAGAATATTCACATATAACACCAAAGGTAATTTCGCTATCACCTCAGGTTTACATCTGTCACCATAGGTAATAATTATAGCAATCAACTATGCTTCACAATTGTCACAACAGGCAGTATGATTATCGGACGAGTTTCAAAGCTATCACTGCAGGTAACATGGCTATCACCTCAGTTTGACAGCTGTCACCACAGTTAATATTGTTTTCAACAGAGTTTCACCTCCGTTTCATAGCGGTCATCTCAGGAAATATGGCTATCGCCCGAGCTTCACAACAAGAAATATGACTATCACCTGATTTTCACAGCTATCATCGCAGGTAATACGGTTCTTGCCTGTATTTTACAGCTGTCAACAATACAGCAATCGCCTCTGTTTCATAGCTATTACTAAATTGAGTATGGATATCACCTGAGTTTCTCAGCTGTCACCACAGGTAGTAAGGCTATCATCTGAGCAGGTAATATGACTTTAACAGCTACCACCACAGGTAATATGGCTGCCACCTCAGTTTCATATCTTTCACCTCAGGCAATATGGCTGTCACCTGTATTTCACAAGAAGTAGTATGACTATCATCTGATTTTTACACCTGCCATTATTGGTAATATACATATCACCTCGGTTTAGCAGCTGTCACCACAGGTAATGCAGCAGTCACCTCTATCACCGCAGGCTATATAGGGCCACCACTTGAATAACAGTTGCCACTATATATAATATGGCTATCACCTCAGTTTCACAGCTGCCAGTCCAGGTAATAAAGCAGAAGTGGAGGCAATGATCAGGAATCGATACAATTAACCCACAGCTCCCATCAGAGACACCAAAGAGAAAGAAACACAAACATGAAACAACAGACCCCAATGGAAACATCAACAGCGGAAAACCAAAAGGACAGATACTTTCCCACAAAATGGCCAATAGACTATCCAAAATAAAATAATATGAGCGACGCAAACACCCAAAAACAATTCATAACAAAAATAAACCGCGACAGAAGAATTGGAAAGGTCAGCGGAAACGAATTCCACTTGTGTGTGTGTGTGTGGGGTGGGGGGGTGGGGGGGGGCTTAAATCGATTTTACGTGGTCACAATACTCGCCCTTCCGTCGCGATTTAGGCAAATAATTTGTTCAGCCCGCATGAAGGCCTCCTTACTCATCAGTGCAACATCTCTGTGAACACAAAAACTCAAACAACCATTGAGATGAAACAACGGTGAGGACTCGAAAGCAATAAACCAATGAAATGCCGGAGCAAAAGAAAAACAACAGTTAGACTGAGTTTCCAGTCTTACAGCTGTCAACACATCTGATGTGACTTTATGCGGACTTTAACAATAATTTGTCTAAACCATAAAAGAACCAAGGACGAGGATTGAGGCCATGTAAAATCGATTTAAGCCCCCGAGTGGAATACTTTTTGTTGACCATTCCAAAGCGGTTCTTGTGTCGTGGTTTATTATTGTTACAGTGCGTCTTTGCATGTATGTATTGCTTATGTCTTTTTATTTTCGATCGCTGTTTGGCCATTTTTGTGGAAAGTAAATGTCCTTTTGGCTATCCGCTTGAGGTGTTTTCATTAGGGTTTAGTTATTTCAATTTCGTATTTTTTCCCATTGTTGTCTCTGTTAGGAGATTAGGGGTAATTGAATCCATTCCTAATCATTGTCTTGACCTCTATTTTTGAACCCTGTTTCACAGCTATCACCAAAGGTGGTATGACAAACACCTCAGTTTCACAACTGTCACCTCAGGTTATTAAGCAATGACCTCCGTTTCACAAATGTCAGAACAGGTAGTTTGTTTATCACCAGAGTTTCACAGCTTTCAGCAGGTAATATCGCCATTACCTCAGTTTCTTAGCTATCATCACATCACCACAGGTAATATGGCTATCACATCAATTTCACAGCTGTCATAACATAATATATAGCAATCCTTTTACCATGTATGGCAGTATGGTTGTCGCCTTAGTTTCACAGCTATCACCACAAGTAATATGGTATCATCTGAATTTCTCAGCTTTCCTTCACAGCAGCAGGTAGTATGGTTATCACCTGACTTTAACATCTGTCACCAAAGATCATATCGCTATCACCTCAGACTGACAGCTGTCACCACAAGTAATACAGCAATCCACTATGTTTCACACTTGTCACAACAGGTAGAATGGTTATCAACTGAGTTTCACAGCTATCACTACAGTTTGACAGCTGTAACCACAGGTTATATTGCTATCGACTGAGTTTCACAGCTATCACCAGAGCTAATATGGATATCACCTCCATTTCACAGCTGTCACCACAGGAAGTATAGCTATCATCTGAGCTTCTCACAAAACATAATCACCTGAATTTCAGAGCTATCATTACAGATAATACGGCTGTCATCTTGGTTGACAGCTGTCACAACAGGTAATACAACAATCACCTCTGTTTCACAACAGTCACTAAAACTCGTACGGTTAAGGCCATTTTTCCCAGCTGTCACCACAGGTAGTAATGCTATCACATGAGTACACAGGTTTTTGCTTTCATTGATTGCAGTTTAATGGCCCAGTCAACACTATGTATTTTTTGAGCTTGTCAGTTTACCTATCCACACGTTTCCTGGGCTGTCTTGTACATAAGTGGTTAACCAGTAAAGTGTACATCCTTTCGCCAGAAACTGACAACTGCCCTTCTTGAATCAGCGGAAGGGAAAGAATGATGATAGAAACGATTTCATGATCAATCTCCACGAAAAAATACTGCCAACCCCGGCAAGTATTGAATCCGCGTACTTCTGATCACCAGTCAGACGCATCACCGCCGGTAATATGGCTATAACCTCAGTTTTACAGCTACCACCACAGGTAATATGGTTGTCACCTCAGTTTCGCATTTTACACCTCAGATCATATGGTTATCACCTGAGTTTCACAAGAAGCAGTATGACTATCATCTGTAATATGCCTGTCACCTCGGTTTGACAGCTGCCACAGGTAATACAGCAATCAAGTCTGTTTCACAGATATTCCCATAGCTTGTTTGGCTATCCCCTTAGCTTGACAGCTATCACTACAGGCTATATGGCCATCACCTGAGTAGTATGGTAATCACCAGAGTTTAACAGCCATCGCCAAAGGTAATATCGCCATCACCTCAGTTTTACAGCTGCCACCATATATTATATAGCAATCGTTTAACTATAGGTAGTATGGCTATCATTTTAGTTTCACAGCTATCACAAGCAATATGGCTATCACCTGACTTTCTCGGCTTTCCTTCACAAAAGTTAGATTGCTATCACCTCAGTCTGACAGTCGTTACCACAGATAATATAGCAGTCAACTATGATACATACTTGTCAAACAGTTAGTATGGTTATCACCCGAGTTTCAGAGTTATCCCTACAGGTAACAACGATATCCCCTCAGGTTATATTGCTATCATCTGGGTTCCATAGCTATAAAAGTATGTAATATGGCTATCACCTCCATTTCACAGCTGTCACCTCAGGAAATATGGCTATCACTTGAGCTTCACAACAAGAAATAGGATTATGACTTGAATTTCGCAGCTATAATCACAAGTAAAACGGTTATGACATCGGCTGACAGCTGTCGAAAGAGGTATTTGCAGAAATCACATCTGTTTTACAACTGTCGCTACAACTAGTATGGTTATCACCTGGCTTCATTGCTATCACAGAAGGTAATGTGGCAATAACCTCAATTTTACAGCTACCACCACAGGTAATATGGCTGTCACCTCAGCTTCACATATTTCGCCTGAGTTTCACTATGCTTAGTATAACTATCATCTGAATTCCACAACTATCAGTATAGGTAATATGCCTATCGCTTCGGCTTGACATCTGTCACCACCGGTAGTACAGCTGTCACCTCTGTTTCACAGCTGTTACCAGAGTTAGTATGGCTATCCCCATAGTTTCCAGTTATCGCCACAGTTTATATGGCCATTACTTGAGTAACAGTTGCCCAAATATGTAATAAAGCTATCAACTAAGTTTCACAGTCTATCACCTGAATTTCACAACTATCTCCAAAGGTATTATGGCTATCACCTTAATTTGACAGCTGTCACCACAGTCTTTCACCTACATTTTATAGCTATCACAACAGGTAATATGGCTATCACCACGGGTAGTATGGCTATCATCGCATATCTGCTAACTTGTTGTAAGTTGTTGTTTAGTGTTTTCTAATGGTCTGATCACCCCGTGTGGGGAAGAGAGGGCTGATTGTTCCGTTTCATAAACACTCGTATTTTTCTTGTTTTGTGTATGTTTCCTCTTCCTGTCGTGAGTGGGCTGTGTCTTGTGACTGTGGCGCTCCCTGGGTCTTTCTTTTAAATTTTCACAGCTGTCGCTAAAGATAGTATTTAGCACCCAATTTCGTAAAATCATTCTTCGATATAAAAAGATATGGTACAACATGGATATTATACGACAGACTGCATGCATGGTAGTCAGCCCAATCACAGTTGGCAACTTTGCTTCCCTCTTAATTGCACGCCGGTGGATCAGGCCTCAGATTCTATGACGGTTCCAACGTAAAGGCTAATTGAGAGTTAGAGAGATCTAATTCAAGGTAATGTTGGTTGGTGCCTGATGCTCTGTCTATCGTCGGGCCCATCGGAGTCTAACTGTTGGTTTTCTTTTGCTCCAGCATTTCAGTGGTTTCTTGCTGTCGAGTCCTCACCGTTGTATCACCTCTGAGGTTCTATGATTATTTGTGTTCACGGAGATGTTGCACTGATGAGTTAGGAGGCCTTCATGCGGACTGAACAAATAATTGTCTAAATCGCGACGGAAGTAAGGGCGAGGATTGTGGCCACGTAAAATCGATTTAAGCCCCCCCACCCCAGTGGAAATCTTTCCACTGACCGTTCCAAGGCGGTTCTTCTGTGGAGATTTATTTATGTTGTTGTTTGTTACTTACTGTGTGTATCAATTGTGTCTTTTTATTTTGGATGGCCATATGGCCATTTTGTGGGAAAGTAACTGTCCTTATGACCTTCCTTTGTTTAGGTTTCCTTTATGGTCTGGTCGCTTAATGTTTGTGTTTCTTTCCCTTTGGTGTCTTTGATGGGTGGAGTAAGTTAATTGTATCGATTCCTGATCTTAATTTTACTTCTACTTTGCTGTCAACCCAGTTTCACACACAAAACCTATCATCTCAGTTTTCACAACTGTCGTAAAAGAAAGGTAAAACAGTAAACACCTCTTATTTACAGCTGTCACCAGAAGTAGTCACAGCTATCACAACATGTAATATGGCTGCCACTGAGGTGCACAGCTGTCATCACAGGTTATATAACAATCACCTCAGTTTCACAGCTGGCAATATAGGTAGTATGGCTACCACATGATTTTCATAGCAATCAAATCAGGTAACATGGCTGTCGCCTTAGTTTTACAGCTACTACCACAGATTATATCATTTTTAGCTGAGTTTCTCAGCTTTCTTAATTGATAGTTTGATATTCACAGGTAATATGGCTATCGCATTACTTTCTCAGCTGTCACCAAAGATTGTATAGATATCACATCAGACTTACAGCTGTTACCACAAGATATATGGCTATCATCTGTGTTTCACATCTGTCGTCCATAGGTAATATAGCAATCACCTGTGTTTCATCATTGTCACCAGAGGTAGTATGGCTATTACTTGAGTTTCACAGCTATCACCTCAGCATCACACTTATTACCACAGGTAGTATGGCTATAGATTCAGTTTCACAGACGTCACCACAGGTAATCTCGCTATAATCTGACATTTACAGTTGTCACCTCGGGTGATATGCTATCACCTCGTATTCAAAGCTATCACCACAGGAAAACAGCTTTCCATTATGGTCTGGTCGCTTAATGTTTGTATTTCTTTCCCTTTGGTGTCTTTTATGGATGGAGTAAGTTAATTGTATCAATTCCTGATCTTTGTTTTACTTCTACTTTTCACCACATGTAATATAGCATTCACCTGTGTTTCACAATTGTCACCACATGTAGAATGGTTATCACCTGGGTTTCAAAGCTACCACCACAGGGAATATAGCTATCACATTAGTTTAACAGCTGGATTTCACATCAGAGTTACAGCTGTCACCACAGAAATATGTCTATCACCTCATTTTTACAGCTATCGCCAGAGACAGAATAGCAATCACCTGTGTTTCACATTTTTCACCAGAGGTAGTATCGCTATCACTTGAGTTTCACAGCTATCACCTCACCATTACATTTATCACCAAATGTAGAATGGCTATCGCATCGTTTCACGGCTTTCAACATTGGTAATATGACTACAATCTGAGTTTTACTTTATCACTGCATGTAAGATGCTATCACCTCGGTGTCACAGCTATCACCATAGGACATCAGTTTCACAGGTGTCATCAATGTTATATAGCAGTGACCTGTGTTTCTCCATTATCGCAACAGGTAGAATGTCCATCAACTGAGTGAGTGGGTGTTTGAGTTATACGTCCCACCAACAGCTAAGGTCATACGGAGACGAGACCTCGGTTTAAGACACATCCGAAAGTCTGGAGAAGCCCGGGATCGATCCTGCGATCCCTGGTTTACAAGGCGACTAGCGTAACCACTTCAACACGGAGGCTTCTATCCATCACTTGAGTCTCACAGCTAACAGCACATATGACATGACAATCACTTCACTTTCAAATCTGTTAGCACGATAAATTAAAAATCCTCAGATAATAAGGCTATAACGTGAGTTTCTAAGCTATAACCACAGGTAGTATAGCTATCACATCCGTTTTATAGATATCACCACGGGTAATATGGCTATCCCCTAAGATTTTAAAGTGGTCACCACAGATTATATAACAGTAATATTAGTTTCACAGCTGTCACCATAGGTGGTATGGCTATCACATGGGTTTCGCAGCAAACAAAACAGGTAAAACAGGTAAAATGGCTTTCACATTAGTTTCGCAGCTATCACCATAGCTAATATGGCTATCGTATGGCTTTCAGAGCTTTCCCTACTGGTAGTATGGCTATCTCCTCGGTTTCACAGCGGTCACCACAGGTATCATGGCCCTCGTGTGAATTTCACAGCGTTCACCACAGATTATATAGCGTGAGTTAAACAGCAATCATAACAGGTTACATGGTTTCACCTCAGTTTAGCTGTCACCACAAATAATATGGTTATCACCTGGGATATACACTATAGGAAATATGGCTATGACATTAGTTTCACATTTGTAATCACAGGTAGTGCGGATATCACTTCAGACTTGCAGCTGTCGCAACAGGTCTTTTGGCTTTCACCCCAGTCTAACAGCTTTCAACACAGGAAGTATAGATACACCTTACTTTTACAGCCTTTCACCAAAGGGCATACGGCTATCACCTCATTTTCACAGCTGTCCCAACAGGTTATATAGCAAACATCTCTGTTTCACATATGTCATCTGAATTTCTCAGCTATCACCAAAGGTTATATCGCTATCACCTCAGTTTCACAGCTGGCGGTTAAACATTAAAATTGATCTTTAGTTTAACGCTGCAGCATATATACAAGCGAAAGTTACATGACGTCCCTTCCGACGTTATGAAAACTTTTATAAAACACAACTGTTAGCTGGGTATCACCACAATTTCACAGCTGTCACCACAAAATAGAAGTGAAGGCAATCATCAGGAATCGATACAATTATCTCACACCTCCCATCCAAGACACCAAAGAGAAAGAAACATAATCATAAAACAACTTCACCACAATAACAACGCCACAATCGGAAAGCCCAAACGGCAATTACTTTACCACAAAATGACTGTCCAAAATAAAAAGATACTGTAACAATAATAAACCACAACAGAAGAATCGCCTTGGAACGGTCAGTATTTCAACTGGAGGGTGAAATCGAGTCTAACTGTTGGTTTTCTTTTGCTCAGGCATTTCAGTGGTTTCTTGCTGTCGAGTCCTCAGCGTTGTTTCATCTCTGTGCTTGTTTGATTATTTGTGTTCACGGAAATGTTGCACTGATGAGTTAGGAGGCCTTCATGCGGACTGAACAAACTATTTGTCTTAATCGCGACGGAAGTAATGGCGAGGATTGTAGCCACGTAAAATTGAGTTAAGCCCCCCAGTGGAATTCGTTTCTGCTGACCGTTCCAAGGTGGTTCTTCTGTCGTGGTTTATTTTTGTTATGGTTTGTCTTTGGGTGTTTGTGTCGCTTATGTTATTGGTCATTTTGTGGGAAAGTAACTGTCCTTTTGGCTTTCCGCTGTTGGAGTTTCCATTAGGGTCTGTTGTTTCATGTGTGTTTATCTTTCTCTTTGGTGTCTCTGGTGGGAGCTGTGGGTTGATTGTGTCGATTCCTGATCATTGCCTCCACTTCTATTTTACATGGCTATCGAATGTTTTGCAGCTGTTTTTTTTTTTCATGAATTATGGTTATCAACA